>VZTN01002614.1:1465916-1546391 GCA_013400515.1 Erpornis zantholeuca | reverse complement strand
TCCCTAAGAACTGATCTTACTAGAGAGTAAAACACTGTATGTGCACTAATGGATATGCATTGTCAGTTGGAGGCACTTGAGTTGCACTCTGGATTCATTGGTATTTAAGTTTGCCCTGGGAATCTGGACAGTTATTGAGGAATACAACCATTTACTTGCATGTAAATTGTTTCTTAAACAAAAAATACCAACAAATCTTTTCTTTAGACTTTGTAAAAGCATCTTTTTCAAGTTACTTAGCGAAGATAAGGTCAACTATTACCTTGATCAAAAGACAGGATGCTTGGAAAGCACATATATATGGCCACAGAGGTCATTTAGGTATCATAGGAGAGACTGAGAGATTTTGGATTGTTTAGCCTTGATAAAAGAAGGCCTAGGGAGGAACCTTTTCAATTTGTAAGGCTGACTGTTGGGAGAGTGTAAAGATGAAGCCATCCTCTTCTCACTGCTATCTAGTGAATAAACAAGAGACAACAGGCACAAACTGAAATACAGGAAAATCCATTTAAACAAAAACTTTTTTTTTTGTTTAATGTTGAGGGTGACAGGAACAGGTTGCCCAGAGAGGCTGAAGAGTCTCCATTCTTGGAGACTCAAAAGACAACCAGACACTGTCTCCTACTTTCAGAAGGGGGATTTGATGAGACAATCTTCAGGGTCCCTTTCAACTTCACCTGTTCTGTGAAGATTGATTTTTCTATGTCATACAGCTTTGAAGGAATGGCAGTAATTAAGCAGTGAGAGTTAATAGTCACTAATCCACTTGCCTGCCTGATAGGGATGGAGCACAAGCCCCTGAATCAGTGATTTATCTTTTAACCCATTTCTGCAGGGATGCACGAAAGGGGATGTGGTTACATACAGGGACAAGGGGTAGCTGCAGTATTCAGGATTGATGCACAGGTGTCAGAGCAGTGAGGGATATGGAGAGTATTCCAAGCAAAGGCATCAAAGGCTCTGCTCCCAGTGCTGTGAGAGGGAAAGAGCAGCTGCAGACAGTGCATCCTCTTGGCCTTGCAAGTCTGTACCTTCAAGTCACATTTAAGTATTAGAATCACAGGGTGCTAAAACTTAGCAAAATGTATGTATTACCTATTTTTTCTTTAATTTTTCTTCCTTTCCTCTTGTTTTCACAGCCCTTATTGGTGCCTGTGGCGGGAATTACACTTCTGCTACAGCTGTGATCTATTCCCCAGATTTTCCTGACACATACGGCACAGGCAAAGTCTGTTATTGGACCATACAAGTTCCAGGAGCATCTCAAATCCACTTCAGCTTTGTCCTTTTTGAAATCAAAGATGCTACAGATATGGTGGAATTGCTGGATGGTTACACCTATCATGTTCTAGCTCGTTTTAATGGCAAGAACCGGCCTCCCCACACCTTTAACATCTCTTTGGATTTTGTCATTTTGTACTTTTTCTCAGATGACATCAATCAAGCCCAGGGATTTGCTATCAGGTATAGAGGTAAGAGGCTACCTTTGCTGATCCTACCTTTCAGTGAAGCATTTAATTCACACAGGAGATTTCTGAAGTGGCAACTAAAGAGCAAATATTTTAGCTCGGATTTAAGAGGTATTTCATTTCTCTGGTTGCCACTACTCAGTGGGTGAAGCTTTGCCGAAATTTCCCTCAGTTTAGAACACTCCAGTCAGCTACACCATAAACAGCAAAATACAGATTTTCAACAATTCAATTCTATACCTTTCTGCTAAAAGACACTGGAAAATGACAAAGGGAAATAACAAAAAAAAACAGTAATCCATCTGCATGTTGATTCATCTTGGGTCCTTCCAACAGTCTATTCCTTTCCAGTCTAAAGTCATCAAGAGAAAATGTTCTGGTCCTTGAGTTGTACCTACTGTAAAGATGAACAATTAGCTTCCAGAGTAATTCTGAGAACCCCAACCTGGTGAAGTACAGGCTTTTTCTGGAATCAAGATATTATTTGATTATTTGAGTTCTCTTAAGTAAACTAGAGAGCAGCATGTCTGTTTACAAGCATAAAATAAAGTCCAATTAACCTGTTAGGAAATTGTTATTGTAATCATACTCTCTTGTTTTCAGCTGTGAAGGACAGTGTGCATCAAAACAAGATCCCAGCGAATCACACTCTTTCAGAGAGGATAAATGAACAAGCAAATCTCAGCATCAATGCAGCCCGGTCATCAAAGATACTCTATGTCATCACAACCAGCCCAAGCCATCCAACTAGCTCCATGCCTGGTAATGATACAATAAAATGTGGAAACAGGAAAAAACAACCTGCCAAAGGAAAATCTGGAGTCACTATTTCCTTTGCTGCCTCCTCCACATTAGCAGATCCACTGTGTAGCTTACTAACAAATGAATTTTCATTTAATCTAATTAGCACTAACTGGGATTCTTTTACATTTCAAAACACTTCTCAGCCTAAGTCAAAAATAGTGTGAGGATGGTGAGTTATTGAAAATGAAAGCACATCAAAATATGTAAGTCAGAGCAGCCTCCTTACTGAAATCAGCTTCAGTGACCACTGCGTGCCACAGAAGGGAACAAGTTGCTGAAAAAAGAGCTAACTTTTGTAGAGTCTAGAATAGCCTGAATGCTGGAAAAGCTTCATCAATAATACAAAGAGGACTAGACAAGTTAGTGGGTGTAGGGGAGGCATCACTGAGAACTGTCCTCTGTCTAGAACTCACCTTCAGGACATCACTTAATTCAGGAAATTACTGAGCTGTAAATAATTGAAGGCTGGAAATGCACTCTTGGTGAATATCACTGTCAGTCTCTCCTACTACTAAACCACCCTGGGCATCTGCTTTTATGTATCATTGAAGCTGGGCCTCCATGCCATTGTGGATACGCCCACAGTCCTGAAGGTGTTGTTTTAGGGAGGTGTCCTGCAGGGGGAAAAGCCAATTCTAACTCAAAGTTGGACAGTTTGTGCCAGTCTGCAGAAAATCCTCGTAGGTTTAGGGCATTGTCAAGTTACAGATAAAGCATCAGAAGGCTATTTGTTTCTTTTGTGCAGTATTCTTCCTGTAAAAACTGTAAGTAAATGAATGTACTGATAGCTCCCCCTCTTCTCTTTTGCAGAGTGGACAATATATAGTCTGACAGCACTGCTCATCCTAAGTGTTACAGCCATAATAGCAAAGATACTTCTGCACATTACCATGAGGTGAGTGTTGAGCAAAACCAGCCTCAGAGAAGCAAGATCTCAGCTCTGAACCACACTTGGGCCTCCTTCTCTGCCTTCTGATAATGAGATTGGCCATATTCAAAATGAAGTTAGTTATTACATATTTGCATTCTCATAAAAAATCTTAAATAAGCACATTTGTTAACTTTCCAGTCAGTTAGGATAACATTTGCTGCTAGAATTTTCTGCTCTTGATTTGACAAGATTTGTACTTTACGAGAAAGAGGAAAATGTTATCAGACATCCAGATCTGGTGAGGTCAAATTATGCTAATACTTTGCAGGGAAAAAATGAAAACCTCTACACTCATACCAAGTAAATTCTGTGTCCTCTAGACGGACACTCATTGAATGAAATGATGGTGAGTTATCAGCAAATCAAAATGTGGAATATTGTATTTACATAACACAAACGTGCCTAAATTGACAAGGACATTAATTTGTATTACCAGTAACTACAATAACAACAACAAAACCAACTACAGTCTGTAGAGCCCTCTTAGCCTAATGTCACTGCTGTCAGTAGGGTGGCAACAGAATAATTCGGTCAAGACAGCCAAGAAACACTCCAAAACCCTACATTTTGCACAGCAGGTAGAAAGGAAAAGTAGATGTAGTGGAAGCTGTGAGCATTTCCAGTATAGAAGTACTGCAGACATAACAATGTCTTCCCCAGCACATTAACACAAGAGTGAATTAACTCTCATTTCCTAGGTCACACCAGATTCCAGCTGCAGCTGAAACAGAAGATTGCAGTGATGTTACTACTGCTGGTGAGATCTGGAGTATATTTTACCAGCCATCCACATCCATATCCATCTTCAAGATAAAGCTTCGAAATCAGCAAGACGATTGCAGCCCACTTGTGGGAAACTGAAGTGTCTTTTATTTTGCAAGAATTGATCTTCCTAAAATCCAGGTGACTTGAGATTAATCTTCCTTTATTTCCTCCCAGTTCTCATACCTGTTTTCCAAAAGGTCCATTTCCAAAGGCCTTTGAGTGACTTTGCCTATCTGCTCTTCTCTTGGGTATACTTGTGACAACCAATTCAATTGCAGCAATAATTCTGAAATATCTGGTGCTCCTCAAGTCTGTAGTGCTGTTAATTACTGCCTTTAAACAACTGCACTTAAAGTAGATGTAAAACTCAAAATTAAAAATGTTCTGTACCCCTGCCAAAGGTAACTGAAGGGGTATCTACAAGTTGAGGACTTCCTGTGTCCCCCTTGCCTGTACCACTCTTTTATCAGGCTACTTCAGTCCTTCTGTTGTAACCACAGAGGTGGATACTGATAACCTTCTTGGCTACCACAGCCAACAGGACTTTCCTTGATGTAAACACATCTGTACAGTACCATACAGTGAAATGGGAATCAAAGACTGGAGAAGCTGTCAGCCTGGTTACTCAGTGCTGTGCTCTGCATTTTCTGTTTCTGCAGAGATGCACACATAAAAATCCAAATTCAGGAGGCCCCTAAAACAAGTTTCAGCTGTAAATATGCATTTTGATTGACTAATGCTCACCAGCTCTGGGGCTGCATGAGCACTGAAGTCTTTTAAATGACTGTGTCTGACCCATCATTCACTGATGTTTATGAAAATTTTGTTCATATTCACAGTGATCCTTTACAAAACTCTTGTACTCCACCCTGACATCCACCATTCATCCTGGCTATAAGCTATGGGCTTCTTAAAGGATTGTCCAAAGATACTGTAATCCACTGAATTTTTAACAGTGAGGCTGACTAACAAATTTTTCCTCTGAAGCCACATGTATTAATCTCAGCAGCCCAAACTATTTACAAAGCTGTAAGCTGCTATCATCAACTCACCTGTACCAGGCTGTGCAGCTGAACACACATGGAACAGCTGCCTTGATACTTACCTGTGAGAGGAAGTGTCTCCTTGCCTGCAACATTAAAACTGAACTGAATTTTTAAGGTGATTCCCTTAAATGTCACAGAACTAAAACATCTGTGGGGTTCTGATCTGTGAACTGTTTTCTTTTTGACTGCAACAGACAGCATTAACTATTTCTTCTCTTTGGTAGACTGACTGTCCATCCACAATACTCAGATTTCTCATCCCACCACCACAAGTGGGAAACAAGTGATTTCAAGGGGTCAGCAGTGAGTCTTTCAGCCTCAGCAAGTTCAGACCAGCAAGATGCTTAGGAAAAACTGTCAATGCAGAAGTCAGACATTGACTGGCAGAGTTTACAGTGGGCAGCTCCTCACTCAGAGGAGGTTCACTGAGAACCATTAAACTACAGTAATTCTGGTTAAGTTTGAGCATATACCAATGCCCTGCATACACCAGAAGTGCAGTCAGAGAACATCTGTTAAGTGCCTCTGCAAAAGGTAACTAAGAAAAGTAAGAAAATTATCACTGAGTTTAAATTCATTCTAGTATCTGCCTTTATGTTTTTTAACGTATAACTCCCTCTCCTTCATGAGGGCTACAGATTTCCTTGAAAAAACAGAGCATTAAAGAATTAAGCACTCAAATATTGTGCCTTACTTCCCACTGAAGATCTAGTCTTTGACCTGAATTGAATTCAGTCCAGCTCCATTTATGTAGCACAGATGAGTGCTAGAGACAGCTGAACAATATCACAATGCATGCTTAAAAGAAACCAGACTTTACCAAGCCAGCAATTATGGAATTGTTTATATAAAAAATGGAATAGCATGGGAACATCTAGTGCTTTCTTGCATGAGCCGCTGGAAAGAATACAGGAAATTATAATTACAGTATTAGCTAAAATGAACACAGGACAAGTTGCAGGAAATATGCTGGTTCTCTCTTATGTGTCATCGTGTTGGACCAAAAACCATCATCTGTTTCAGATCCAAGAAAAGTTCTGAGATTGCCTTCTTTAAAAGTAAGGTTTTGCATCATGCTGTGGGGAGAAAGAGTTCACCTCAGAGATTCAGAGCAAAACAAACTAGGTTGGTGATTACGCATCCTTAATATGGTGCCCTGATAGGAAACCAGGCAGAGAGAATCAGTGTGGTGCCAGATCCTTAGGTGCTGTTATGAGCACAAAGTGCTTATCACAAAGTGATGAAGCTTTGTTTGCTTGCTTTATCAAATGCAAGTTAAACCTTTTGTCAGAGAGACATTCATAAAGCAGTTACCTAATGGTGACACACTGAAAAAACATCAGGAACACCCAGTGACTGACTGACACCTTCTGCAGAATGAAAAAATACAGAACTGTTACGCTTCTCTTCCTTAGCAAAGAATTTAATTTCACTACAATATTAGAGAAAATCTCATCATGAACAACACAGATGGATGCTACTAATGCAAAATGTAGAGAATCTAGGAAGAGAGATTTTTGCATCAGTCCCTTAGTGTCTCAGCTATTTTTTAAATAAAATTGTATTTCATGGGGCTTTCATGGGGAACATTTATCAAATTTCTGTACAAAAGACCCATAAAACCAGCACTTACAGCAGATTAAATGGTCATGGCTGTGACAATAAACAATAAACATGACTGTGCATAAGATGTTAGACAGTGCCTGAGTAATACACTGATAAAAACATAGAAGAAATTATGTTCCTCCCCACCAAATCATTCAGATTGTCTGATTCTAGATACTTCTAGTGCTAGCAAACAGAGCAATAGATGGAAATTCATGGACAGAGTCCCTTAAATAGCACTTACTACTTTACAGGGCTGAGACCATGAAGAGCAGGTAGATCTTGGGTGTGGATTTTTTCAAAATGTGGTCTGGTCACTCACACTCCTAGCACAGACACTTCAGGGTATGGTGATTTATGGCCAAGATCTGTGGTATCCATTAACATAGTATGTTTTGATCTTTGCTGTAAGGGTTTGGGGGAGAAAGAAGCAAAAAATGTGACATGGACAACTGTTGTAATGCCACAAAAAAAATGCCCCAACTACACAGCCAGCTGAGAGCTGGCAGCTGGAGAGCAGACACACCTCAGGATGTTGGTGTTTGCACCATTTTCTTCGACAAATTGAAAATAACTGCAGAAGAATTGGTTTGGAATTGTATCTGAATGGCCTTCTGACCTCCTGCTGTCCCCTCAAGAGCCTGGACAGGCTGCAAATATGACACTGGCTACAATATCAAAAGCAACTGCTTTGACAACCAGATCATCATGAGGGGCTGCTTCCTCACATACATGGATTTCAGCTCCTGCTGTGTTGGTGTGACCAGCTGTGTAGTGGTGCAATAAACTGATCAGGTCAAAAATTGCCATGGCTTTTTCTTCCCTGAGTTACTTTTTACAGAGCTGAGCTCGCCGATCTTGCTCCTTGGGTGGTTGCACAGAGAGGTGAGCTAAGAGCTCACTGAGTCCACAGCTAAGCAGACAGACAGAAAGCCACAGGACAAGGGCAGAGGTCTGCCCCAGAAGCTGGGGCAGTGAGCACTTCTGCTGGAACTGCCACAGCAGTGATTTGTGAGCCTGCTGCCTTCACACAGCGCCCCAGTTCCAGCAGCCTGCACTGTATGTGGACCTCAGGTGGAAAGGGGCCAGCTGGACAAGTGCCTTCCCTCATTCAAAATCTACATTTAAAACTAGTTTAGTTTGTTGACTACATGATTTTATATGTATTTTTGTCTTAATATTGTTATGTTGTGGGAAAACAGAGACTGTGTTATGTAAAAATGTGTGATGTGTTATAGTAATATATATATTTGTATATGTATAGGAAATGCATTATTTAATACAGCATATTATGCTTGTATTTTGCTAACATTTTATAGGAAAAAAAGATGTTAGTTTACACTCTGGGAAAAATAAATTTTCTATACACTGTAACCATAGGGAAAAAAAAATCAAAGATACTTCTTTGGTATGTTTGATAGAAAGACATTGATAATACAGTAACTCAGTTTTGTGACAGAATAGATGCTGATAAAACAATTGCTGTAAGAAACACTTTCCTCCTTTGAATCTCATTTCTAGCCTGTAATTGTATTAGGCTGTTCATCATATTCTGCAAATTCATGTGCATTTACTCTCTGGACAGTTTTTGCCATCAAACATAATCTGCTTTTTCAATCAAGCATTAACATAATCTTCTTTAGGACTTGTTTCTGCCAGGTTTTCTACAGCCAGGACAATGCTAAGGAAGTTTATCACATTGCTCAGGCAGACAATCCAGTGGGATTGCAGAATTGATGTCTATGTATTCCAACTCCCCCTGGCAATAGTATAAATAGGAGATTTTTATGGATAGGCCTGGAAACTGTACTGAATCTGCAGCCTGGATGACTACAGGCCAAACACATCAATAGACACGTTGCTGCCACTGAATGAGCATAAGTAGCTATTCCACTTTCATCTTCTGCTTAATAACTCTTCTCAGGCAGTGGGAAGGAACAGATTTTTCTAGTGCAGCACTTTGCCTAAAGGAAGGGTGAACTACAAAAACAACTCCTGACAAAAACTTGTCCAACGAGTTCTTACTACCCTGCAGCAGTATTTCACAATCTTCCAATGAAATACAGTTCACTGCTAGTTTCACCTGAATATTGTTCTACACATTTATGAACAATTCTGCTACCTTGAGAGTGAAAAATACTATTGCCTTCAGACCATACCATTTTCTCTGTAACAACACATCCCCAATACACATACATTTCATGCCACTCATACTTTCTCAAATTTACTGAGCACCTGTGCTTTGGGATGAAATTTGGCATTTGAACTTGTCTCAAGACATTTTGCTACAAATCCAAAAGCTATCACATGAACCACATAAGGCTGTCAAGAAACCAGAATAAATCAAACTCGGGATGACTCAACTGCTGAAGTATGTGCTGTGTTTATAACTGCTCACCCTGCATTTGGCAAATGGTTGTAAATAATAATCACAAAAAAATACAGTGTATTTGTGCAGGAGGAGTTCAGCTAGGATGGCTGAAGTGTCTACAAACATGGAGTAAAGGAGGCAGAAACTGCTGCAGTTCACCAGCAGATTACAAGAGCACTGCTTGCTATACAGGTTAGGAGAGAGTATTAGAGCTGAGAATGGTTATATGTAAAGTGTGATACTGCTCTGAGACAATTCCTGAGGCAACAGCAAACTGAAAGTTTTCAGTTTACATGTTTTCAAACTTTTAAATGGAACTGTAACAATTCTTTCAGTGTTTGGCTTGCAAATTGCAGCAACGTGTAATGCTGTTCCCACTGTCTTGAAGGATTCATCTTTTCTCTCTAATTAATTCCTCCTGGACAAAATAATGCCATAGTTTAGGAAACCTTCAGCAACCTTTTACGCAAACACCAGAAAAGCAGTGACAAATACCAAAACTGTCTCCAGCTTTTCATGTGAAGACTCATTTTTCTTTTAGAAACACAGTTGTCACAGAGGTTCAGGCTCCCCTTACACAGAGGAGGTTACTCTGCTCTCCTTTCTTGCCATTCCAGTTATGGGACTCTTGCACTTTAGTGCTTTCTGGGAACTGTTCCCTTCTTTATTCCTGGTTGTTTCCTAAGCAGCAGTTTCATTCCCCATGAGAGAAACACGTTCTTTATTCTGAAAGAGATGCTTCTCTATGAAGCATTTAAGTCACAGGAGCACGGCGCTTTCACTGCAAGATAAAATATCTGGTGTCAGGTGTGCTATTGTCTCCCTGGCCAGAGATTTAGGTCAGGCTGGCTCCACAGGGTATGAACATGGCCATCCTTTTAAGGGCATTTTTCTCTTCACACTACCCAAGTAACAACAAACGTTACCTAACAGCTGCCATAGGATTTGACAGATGCACATGATATTGCAGATAGTGTTACAGAAACACCAAGTGTTACTATAATGTAAATCCATTAAGAATAGCCTGCTCCTGCTTGACTGTTTTTACCATATCGAGGTTCTATGGAGGTTTGTGGTGCTCCACAGGACTCTCATTTTGTCAAAATCTGTTCCTTAAACATGGAACCTGAAAAGCAAAGAGAACCTTCTCCCCTCCCCCCTCCCCACCAAGTATCAATTCATTTTGGATAGAAAATACTTACATTTAGTCATTTTAAAAAACCACAGCAAAGACCAGAGAGAATATCACACACAGCTGAGCACCACATACAAGTTGAGCCAGCAGCCCACCTCTGCCTTTCTCTGAGACAGAATCTGGGCTGATTATTTGGTGGGGGACAGAGGTGGGTGGTATGTCCTGTTCTTAAAAGCAATCACCTAACAGCTTTCTTCAGAACAGGGAACAAGAAAAGAGAACAGCAGCAGCAATGGCAAAGGGGGGAGGGAGGGAGGGAAGAAAAAGGAGACTCCAGTGTGACCCATCGCCATAGGAGTTGCCAGCCATCCACGTAAGGCAGGTAAAAAGTTGCTTCATGAACTAATTTGCAGAAAAAAGGCCTATCTGTGATCATTGGCAATTGCCAAGATTCTGTTCACTGAGCAAAAAAGGGGCACACACTTTAATTGGGAAGCACTTGCTCCTTTTGCTTTCCATTACTGTGCCTGTCTTTGCACACAGACCAGGCTTTTCTGCCGTACCTGAGATCAAGGTGGTACCTGGTCCTCGTGCCACAAAGGCTCCCCTACAAAATGATAACTCCTCAACAATCTGCCATTCCAAATGGAGTTTTCACATATGAATTGAGGGGTGGAGAGAAGTAAGACTCATTTCTTGGCTGAATCCTGAGGTGATTGAATTGCAGTGCATTTGAACATGGATGAGAGATGGGGAAAGTCCAAGGGATTACCAGGTGAAAATCTCTGGGAAAAGGAAGAAGCTGGAGAATCCTGGAAAAGACTCTGTGTGTGTATATCACTAGATAGGAAATAAATAATATATGAAATAGCATACATAAATACACATGCACATAAATACACAGGTACATACACACACCCCCATGCTCCCCTCTGCTGGTGTCTGCATAAACATCTCTGATCAAATTGTGCTCTCTGCTGACAAAATGAGTACCACAGTATTGAATTCCACTTCAGCAGGACCAGTGATTCCATGATCCAGGGCAAGGATCTAGCTCTAGTATAACTATTCAAGCTGTGGTTGACCCAGTTGTGTCCACCTGTATCATGCTGTGCCAAAACGATTTTATTTCACGACAATAAATTACTTTTACCTGAAATGACACCAGAGTTAAGTTCCCCTGGCACAAGGAATGGGCAGGTGCCAAACATAAATGAGGATCTCTTTTAGCAGATGTGGCACTTCTCATGAGCCTGGAGGGTTTAGGGTCCTGTGTGACACTTACTCCTGCTGCCCCCCAGTAACCTGTGTGCTCTGTAAAGGCATACACATAGCCATCTGTTATTGAAAAAAAAAAAAAAAGGAAAAAATGTTGTTTATTAGAGTTCATCTCAGTATATCTAGGACTATACTTTGAGGAGAATAGCTAGCTATGTCCTTTCCCCCAAAACAAGAAGGACAACTCCCACATGTATATGCAATAAAACTGTATTTTTTGTGTGGTTTTGCCTTTTTTTTTCTTTTAATACAGACATTTGTACACTTTCTTACAAAACTGCAAGTAACTACACTTCTCTTAAATCATTTTTGGTCGGCAAGTACTGTAAAATCTTTGTGTGCAATTATCATGTATTTACAGGGCCTCGTGTTAGTGATTTTCAATGATTATTACAATAATGTCACACACTCTCAACATAAGACATGGCTTAAGATAAATATATTAGTAAATAAATATTCTGAGAACATATTTCCATACATGAAATGTGCTGCTATACATACACAGAATATATACAAGATGCTTTCTAGCTTTTAAAACATTTTTAAAAATGGTAATGAAGGAGAAAGAGCCCTTTGACCATATTACAAATCTTTACAGCAAATTTTATACAAAACAATTTTAAGTGCTATAAGACAATTTTAATTAAAAACATCTTAAATAGTGCCTCATGAGCCAAACACAATGACAACTGTTCATGTAAGTAGTAGAAAGGCATTTTGTTATAAAAACCATCTATCGTGGCCAGCTAGCCTGTAAGTCTGCACTGGACATAGAGTTTAAGGTTAAATGTCAAACCCAACGCAGGAAGCAGGTGTAAGGTGTCTGTGGTATGGCCTGCAGAGATTTGTCCTGGCACACATTTCCCCAATGTGTATGGGACCAGTACATCCAGGATCACCACGAGCCGGAATATTCAAATCTCTTTTAAGAACCACATTTTACCACAACGTGCTGTGCAGTTACAGAGTACAATGTATCTTGGGTGGCCTTTACAGTGCCTCACCAAACACCAAGCAGAATAACCAAGATAGTATACCATAGCTTCTAAAATGCATTTCTTTTTTAGTGGAGGAAGGAGAGGGTAAGACTTAAAAATTTAAAACAAAAAAATCCAAAAATCACAAACCTTTAGAGTTTATTCTCCCAACACATACCATGTACTTCAGTCATTCAGAGAATGAATAAGTTTTTAATAAGCTTTATACACACAAAATGTGTTTATTGAAGTTTTTCTTTTAATCTTATACCCAGATATTGCCTTGTATTCTCTGAAGAGCTGAATTTTGGTGTTTTTTGATTGAAAAGATGCAATGTGAATTCCTTTAGATGGAACTTTTTTCCTAACTTGCTGGGTATGAAAGCAAAAGGAAATAGACAAACGTATGTTATTTCTTAGATGTTTTCTTCTTTTAAAATGGTTCGTTTGGGACTACAGAGAATACAAGTTAGCTTTGCTGGGTCTCATAACCAGCCCAGTGCTGTCAAGGACATTGCTTTGGCAGAATATGAAGTGTACATCTCTATTTCATGTCTTTGAAGTATCTCCAAAGTGTACTGAACCTAGGACAAATCTTTTCAGAAGACTGGCACTGTGGGCATTAAATACTTTTTTTCCCTTTAGAAGAATTCCTGCTGTGAATACACCACAGGATGACACTGTGTCCTCAGGCACATGCAGCATGACAGGCAATTTAACCCATGCTATGGTAGCCTCTTACTCAGAAGCTGCTGTTTCCACAGGAAACAATTGCTATCAGAAGTGACGACATAAATTATCTCATGATAACAAACATCCCCACTAGGACAAGAACAAGAACAAAAGTATGTGCCCAGGCTAATGGGATACAGAGAGCACTCTGTACACAAGACAAAAATGAAGCACAACTGGCTGGGCCCAAGAAACCTTTAAAACAGATCAATGCATGGAAGCTACATCAAGCACAGCAAAGAAGAAAACAATGATTAAACCAAGTCCCTCACTTTCCCACATGCACAAAAGGTGACAAGCACTGCTTCCCTTAGGCATGCTTGTAGCCTGTAAGGAAACAAGAAACTCTATGACCTGTTTCCAAAATGAGCCAGCAAAGCTGCAAGCACACTGCAAGCTCTGTTTTCCTGCACATGCCAGCATTCCTCACAGCTGAAACAGGGGCTACAGGTGCCTGAAAAACTTCCTATGGAAGGAAAAGTTCATTACCTACAAAGGTAATAGCCTTTCTAAGCACTTTGTTCTAGCATCTGCTTGAGGGAGAGGTCCCCAGCATTCTTCACTGGTCAGAAGATACAATGAGGTCCACGGTTTAAATACAGAAAGTGAGGATGAGAACATTCTGAGCTATCAGCTTCCTTACCCCCACTCTGTTGAAACTAATCGTAATGGCAGGACAGCTTCCTAGCCAAACCATCAGAGCAGCATAAAAGGGGGGAGAAGGGAAGAGGAGAAAGGAGACAGTCCAATGCTTCACCTCCATCAAAATTGCTCACATAACTCGCTGGCTGCTAGGATTTGCTACTGGGATTGGTCAGTATCCGAGCATCCATTCAGCAGCTGTATCCCTCTGGACTACTATATTTCAAGGTGCTATCTGGTTTCTAAGGCAGGTGTAGCCCTGAGCTTATCAAAGGCTGGACTCCTTCAAGTAGGAGATAACAGCATCTACACATAGCCTGGCTTATTTAACACACTGTGTTACCTCTCAGCAAGAGGTCACTTCTAAAAAGAAAATATAAATAACACTTTGTCATTAATACAGAAATGGCACCAGAGCTCAGAAATGCTCCACACCATGTCCCCACATGGGCTTTGCACACAAATCAAGGCCTGAAGGCTTCAGGCAGGAGGGACAAAGGAGACAATCAAACTCATGTGAACACAGAGGAAGTAGGGGAGGGACTTCTCCGCATTACCACTTTTGTGTGTTTGTCAAAGCTTAAAAAAAATTAAGTCCATGAGAATTTGGAGTCTCTGATAAGCTCCGCTTCTCCATCTGGGATCATCTGGACAGGTCTAGTCACTCATTTGGCTTCTCTCCAAGGGATGAGATCCAGCACCTAAAGGATAAACAAAACCAAGGAACATTGCATCTAGAATATTGCATACAGTTTTGGGCCCCCAGAACAAGACACTCAGTGACTGGAGTTTAGCAGAGAGCCAAGATGCTGACAGGGCTGGAGCACTTTGTGCAAGGAGGCTGAGGGATTTGGGTAGTTCAGCTTGCAGTAAAGGCAGCCCTAGCAGCTTTGCAATTCCCTCAGGGAGGTTGTCCCAGTGATGGAACCACAGTCTTCACAGACATGCATTCTGAACAAGAGGTGAGGAAGATGAAGCGTGAGATCTTTAGACTGGATATAAGGAAAATCTTTTGACCACACTGGCAGTCAAGCACAGGCACAGAAGTCCAGAGAGGGACTCCACTCTGTGTCCCTGAAAGCTTATCTAGCCTGACTGGATAAACTTGGTCTAATCTGACAAACTTGGTCTGGTCTCAGAGCTGGCTCTGCTTTGCAGGGGTTGGACTAGGTGACGGCCTAAGATCCCTTCCAACCAACAGAACCTCGGGATTCTACAAACACCCTTTAAAATAACCCTAGCAAGGCAGGTAAGAAATATCCCCTTCTTTTCTGTGAGTGGTTATCTTTCCCCCTTGACTATGCCAAATATTTCTTCTATGGCAATTTGAAAGATTTTCACTTTTTTTAAAAAAATCACTCTTCAGCTTGTCTGTTGTCTCTCACAGTGGCCTCACCTACTAAGGCAACTCACCACAGCTGCCATGACTAGCAGTGTCCCTTGCTGTGGGAACTCTAATGGGGGCCCCTCCCTCCCCACAAAGGATAAGCATGCAAGCTTTTAAAGGGTTTGACAGTAAACCATCCTCTTCTCCTCCTCTAGCTATGAGCACAGGTAACCAGAGAATAATACTTTGGGGTGAATCATTAGTCAGTAACGGCTCTTAAGCAAAGCACGGAGTAACCTTTATGGCTGCAGGTACCTAGGGAGCCGGAAACATTTCATACACTAAGACAAAAAGGTAGCAAGTAATCGAAAAAAGCACATATATTACCTGTAGCCTTTGTGGTCGTCATAAGCTTCTGGGAGTTCAGAGTGGGACTGGGAAAGGGCATTCCAGTTTCCTCCTCCTGAGAGTAGTTCTGCCGCAGGAATGATGTTGCCTCATAGCACACCTCCCTCTCGACCTGTACCTCTCCAATACCTTGACAGTGCAGGTAAGTGTCTAGCTCAGGTGTTCCATCCCAGGAGCTACAGCCTCCTATGTGGGTCCCTTGGTGCTCTGTCGGTAGAATCAGCTCACAGTCTCTGTCTTCAGGAATTATGGGAATGCGTTGACCCAGATCACATACACCCTTACAACAGTTTGGCAAGGTGTCATCAGGAAGCGTGTACTGCACGTTCACTGCATAGTCTTCTGTATAGCAGCCACCACCTCCACTGCCACTGTTGCTACTACAGGCTACCTGCTTCTCTTCATAGAAGCAGCAGGGCAACCCCTCATATTTTACCCCATCTGTCCTATGTAAGTGGTCTGAGTTAATACTGTACAAGCCTGGGGTGTTCCCTGACTGTGGTTCAATTCCTTGGCCACATGTCCCCCACAGTGGAGAGCTAAGGAAGAGTGCACTACAGTCAGCTGTCCCATTGCTAGGCTCCAGGGCAGAGTGCTGGAATTCAAAGCAGCATGCGCATGCTTGCTCCGAAATCGACCCTGCCAGCTCTGGATTCTTCCAGTTCCTTTTAACATCCAAGGCAGCACCAGGAGTGGCCTCAGGTCCTCCCTCTGAGGTAGTGCCATTTGGATCCCTGTGCTCTAGTGAGGAATTACTGCTATAGTTCATATCCATGCTGCAATTAGACAGTTGGTCCCCTGAGGAAGAAGCTGGCACAGGCCGGCAGTCAGCACCCACCGTACTGTGACTGTGAGCTGGAAGCTCATCCTGGTGGGGGCCCTCCAAGAGAACAATTGCACCCCTGTTTGCACCACCAACCTCACCCACTCGGCAAGGGCTCCTACTGCGGTAAACGTACGGGTCATAGTCACTGCTCAGAGAGCTGCGGAAGGTGGAGCAGCTCCCGTAAACCCCCTGGTTACTGACCTCGGTGCAGTCAACCATGGAATCACTGGAGGAGCAGTGGCACTGACCAGAACTGCTGCTGCTGCTGTCACTCCCAGGGCAGTCAGCCAAATACCCACTGCACACTGAACGATGACCGTGATAGCAGCTAAAGCTGGAGGTACTGCCACTCTCCAAGCGGGACGAGGGCATTACGTGTACCACGGGAGGGAAAAGCATGCTGCTACCAGGCTGAAAGGCACGGGAAGGACCCTTTGAGGAAATGCCAGCTGGAAGCTGTCCATCTTGCTCAGGGTAACTAAGGCCTTGGAAGTAATAGTGCTGATACATGGTCTCGTATCGGGAAAAGCACGCTGCTTTGGAAAAGTTGCGTCCACCAAACTTGGGTCGTCGGAAGTTGTGAGCTGGAGAGTAAGCCCTGTGCTCCAGACTACAGTGATGTGTGTTTAAAGCATGGTCCAAATGAATGGGCTGGTAACTGCGAATATAGGCTGGGGACGGGGCTTGGTAGAGGCTCTGTTCGCCGTGTCGCTCAAGTGTCAGCAATGTGATGGGGTTTCCATGAGGGTCCATGCTTGTCCGAGTGGGATATGCTGTTATCTGATTTGCTCTGTGCACTCGGCCTGGGTAATGGACAGGCAGAATCACCCTCTGCTGCCGGCTGCGTGCTGGGTTGATGGATTCCAAACAGATTGGGGCTGCATTTCCCTTCTTCTGTTCTGAATGAGAGAAGTAAGAACGGAGAAGTAGAACTAGCAGGGAATAAAAAGGAATATACTTTACACAAGAAAGAAGAATATTTTGTTTGCCATGTCATTACATTATGCACCAATTTTTACACAGAAGGAAATAAGAACAAAACTAGAGTCAAAAGCATCTGTCTGGAAGACCTTGAAACACTCAAATGTATTTGCTTAAAAAGCAAAAGAAATTAATTTATTTCAGATACTGTTCTCATATATACAAAATCTTCTGTTAATATCTTGCAGAGGCTGAGAGAGACTGGAAGTCATTGCTCAAATTTTCACTTTCCACATATTTACATAAGAAAGTTTTCTGGCACTGCACATTTAGGACAGAGGAAATGAAAGCGGGAAGAGGGCAAGTAAGGGAAACCACGTTCCAAGTTACAACACCATGGAAAAAAAACAGCTCATACATTGTCTTCTTTGTAATTCCCAAGGAAAAACATATCCCTCTTCTCCATGGGTCCTTGCACTCAGGGCTGCACAACACTGCCCTCAGCTGGGCATCGTCCCCACCCCAAGGTTATGCCAAGGGCACTCAGGTGTTCTCAAAGAGTGTGGGGCTAACTGTATTTCTAGGGCTGTGTTACAATAAGGACTGAGAGCTCCATGGAGATTCACAAGAAGGTACACTTTTTATTTCATCTTGTAAGCTGTCTGAAATGAACAACACAACAGAGCATCCACACTACAGCACTTACCTATGATGTTATGGCGGCAGTGAGGGCAGGTGTGATGCTGCAGCAGCCAAGGATCCACACATTTCTTGTGGAATCGGTGAGTGCAAGGAATGACACGGAGTTCCTACAGGAACAGACAAAGGACCATGAAAAAGTACTTCTTCCTAACAAGTGAATTTTTCACAGCTTGTTCCTAGTTTTCTCAACCTAGTTACTAAATGGAGCAATTCCTAGCCTAGAAGCGCTAGAAGGAAAAAATGGCATCAAGACAGCCAAGGGCACAACAGCCAGTGATCAGCTGTCTGTAAAAGAACACTGTGCAGGCACCTTAGAACTCCATGCAGATATAGGACATTTCTTTAGGACAATTTTTACTGCATGTCCCTATGACCCAACACCTTGAAGAAGGTCATGACCTGACAGTTTTCCTTAATATATTAGCAATGGAAAACATTCAGGGAAAAGCAAAACCAACATAGTGTATATGATACTTTTTCCCCTGCCCAGGATTCTCATCCTTCAGCTGTGTTTAGAGGATTTCCTGAGCATGATGGGTATCTACCAGTTCAGAAACCTGCAATAAATCTTTCTTCCAAGTACTCCTCAAGTCTCCCCGTGAGCTTAGGTTTTCAACACCTAATGTGCTCTGGCAAAAAGTTCCACAGGGCTACTACCTCCTGGTGGAGAAACACCAAACGACTGTGTATTCCCTCTGTCCCAAAGAAATCTAGGTCTAAAGAGTCCTTGCCCACTCAACCTTTTTTTTTTTACAGAAACCATTCAAAATATTTGATCATTTTATGACTACCCTGTTCTGAAGCACCTTCACATTCCATATCTTTTGTGAAGTGAGGCCAGAAGTACACAGTACTCAAAGTGAGAAAATTACTGAACTTACACTGTGGTATAATTGTAATTTATGTTCAGTTCTCTAGACTTTTCCCATCCCGGTTCTAGTATCTGATTTGCCTTTTTAACTGCCACGAAGAACCAATTTGCTTTCACAAAGCTATCTAAAGCATCAAGATCTTCCTGAATAGCAATCTCAGCTCCCAACCCATCCCTGATATGTGTGGAGCTCTTCCTTATGTCTATCACTTCATGCCCAAGCTCATGCCTGAATTTCCTCTCCAGTCCAGCCCTTTTGAAGTCCTTGTGTACTTTCATCCTTGCTACCCTGAATAATTTCCCATCAACTAAGTTCATTAACTTTCTATTTGCACCTTGTGGCACTCAAATAAGCATCTGGTATTTTCTATTGCCTTAAAAAAACTATGACTCTTTTATGAATTATTTCAAAATAAAATGTCCTCACATAATCTTTCTAATTTATAGATATTTATAGCTGTGAATATTGACTGCCTCTATTTTATTTATTTTAAGGAGCCCATTTTCTACTTCACCCTTTCACTGCTTCCTCTGGGTAGAACTGTAATGGACAGCAAGCCCTGACATCAATACAGTGATGGTAACTGACGAGCCAAAAAACTGTTCCTGGAAGTTTTGACATCTCTTCCTTCTCCTCCTCTGGTTTCCCAGCAGTGCTGTGTACTTGACATTTTTAAGACAGGGTGCCATCAGTCTTGAAAAGCAAAACACTAAGGGTATCCCTTACATCCAACAGAGAATCACCTAGTGCATGACTTGTCAAAAATACCCAGAGAACCAACTGCTGAGGCAACCCTGACTTGTGACTTGCTATTCAGAACTGCAAGAACACTGGAGGTAGTGACTTGCAAATGGGATCCCTTACCTCACACTTTGCAGCATAGGTAATTTGGAGCTGCAGGATGCAGCTGAGGCCGAGTTGGCTGCTCAGTGTGATCACTGACAAGCAGCACCACCTCAGTACACAATGTATCCAACAGCTAGCATACCACAGTGCTAAAACCACCTACATTCCCAGCCCGTGGTGAAGAAACCTTTCATCCTTTACCTCCCCATCAATGTACTTCTCCAAGCAGATGGCACAGTCAGAGGTGGAGCTGCTACTGAGTGTATCCAGTGCTCCACAGTTACTTTCTCGGTGTCCCTTACTTTTGGACTTAAACTTCCTGGTCTCCATTTTCTCCAGTGCTTGCACTGCAAGCCTGTTCATGGAATTCTACATGAGAAGAAAGAAAAAAAAAAGAAAAAAAGGAAAAAAAAAAACCAATGCTGCTGTGTAAGGGACTAGAGTGTAGTAGCAGAGAAACACCACCATAACATTATCTTACAGATCATGTCAGGCCCAAATGATGTATAATTCCTTAAATTAAACAGACATGGCTAATTAGAATTCAGGTCAGAAGCCTCATGAAAAGAATGTATGCCACACGCAGAAGTGAGAATGATAAACTACTCTGAATTAGAACTGGGCGAAGTGCTGACAAATGGGGTACACTGCAACTGCTCAACTGATAGGCAGGATTGATTGTAATGCCCCAATATGCTCTTATCACCATATTACCTGGAGCAATACTTGAGAAAGGGATTAAAATGAAATGTTAAAAATTAGCTGTATCATTTCCTTCAGGACAAACTCGAAGTCTATAACCTGGAATTTCTTCTCACCAAACTTTTTACCTTGAAAACCTTTCCCATTTCAATAGATGTTATCCTAATTGGAAAGATTTGCAATTTATTTTTGATCCTGATATCCTCTCCACAATACAGCAACAAGAGTCTGAACTTACTCAAGTATACCAGTGCTACTGATAACCTGTGAGCAACCAGAAATGTTCCTTCTTCCCAATGGCTAAGTGGGTTGCTTCTGTACTGTTTTGATTTCAGGATTTAACTGAATGAACACCATGGGTCAATATAAATCTCCTTTAAAGACATTTTCGGGTTCTCCCAGAAGCCTATATGCATGGATAAAACCACAGAACCACCAAGATGGCTATTGTAAGTCAGCATCCTGCATTTCCAAAAGTTGAAAGCACATTTTAGGACAAAGTAAGAGAAGCTAACTTTCAGCATTGGGTGACTATCCCATTACTGCTCTTACCTGACTACGTCGTTGTTTCAGTTTGATCTTGACAAGAAGAATGAGGCAAACAAGAGACACAACCACAAAGAAGGCCAGGAAAATTCCCATATCAAAGTACTCGGTGGGTTGCTTAAAAATTAAAACAGAAGTATTATTTTTCCTTCCTTTAGATCACACTCAAATCTGTTGTTTCTTTCTCTTTTAATTTCTATTTGGCCATTGCCAAATGTACACAGTGAGAATGGCAGAAGTCAAAGTACAGAGACTGTTGTGTTCATTAACTGGGATTCTATGAGACAAAACCTGGGTTTCATGTGCCGCTGCAAGTGAACGGAATATACAGAATGCCAATCATGAGACATCAGATTTACAGTCTCGGAACTGCAAAATCCAGGTTTTTTAACTGAGTGATTCACACCAACACAAATTTTTATAGCTTATTGGGTTGCTTGTGCATGTAAGTGACAGAAAAGCAACGTTTCCATTTTTAAAAATGGCCCACTTCTCAAATATATTTTTTAACGGAAGAGATCCATTAAAAAAAAAAAAAAAAAAAAACAAAACCAAACCGGTAACTGCGACATGGATGACCTCTAGCTGTGTTCTTCTTCTGTAAACTATATGTTAGAGTGTTGGGGGAAAAAAGTCTAGGAAAAGTATTTTATATTAAATTACAAATATCAGATAATCTCATAATTAATGAGAATCTCATAATTAATCCATGTTTACAATACTACACAGAATTACTAGTTAACACAGGGAAGACCACCTTACAAAACTGAACCAGCAGGAGTGTGAGATAACGAAGTTACTTAAGAAAAAGGAAAACTTCTCTGTGAATTTTTTAGCCATTTCTATACCAAAAACATCCTTCTGAAAGACAGCAGATGCCACATTGTAGATTCTATATTTACACCAGGTGCAGCTGCTTGTCCACAGTGCAGTTACTCAGTTTATTTAGGTCAACTGGATTTTTACATGTATTAATGCACATTAAGGGTATCAAAACATCTTCACCCTCAGGGAAGAGTAGTGAGCAAGCCCTGCCTGCAGTAACAACAGCACTGTGATATCCAGAGAAAGGATCTGAAAGTCTCACCCGTGGGGGGCGATGCTGAATCCTGGCTCGTGCCACTTTCTGCTTGTTAACTATGTTCATTAGCTTGACAGCATCAGCACCTTTCACATACACCACTGGTCTCTTCAGAGGGTCCTCTGAGCCCTGGTTCAGCTAGAACAACAAAAAAAACCAGTCTGTTAAAAAGGCATGTTTCAGGAAAACCACCTTTTTTCAGGACAATGCAGAGAATGGCAAAGGAGTATGAACGTGGAATTGATTTCAACCATTGATTGTTCTCTTCTAGCACAGACCTTTAGTTAAGTATTCCACAGAATTAAATCTAAATTAAACTTTTGACTTATGCTGCTCTTTTTTTTTTGTTATGGACTAAAACTAAGATTAAGGATAAGCAAATGCCATTTCTTTAATAGCATAATTAGCTTTAACTTAGCAGCATTATATACCAGTGCATATATTAATACTGTAATGTTAAACCTCACAACGAAGAATAAGAAAAATCTGCACTTTCCAGAAACCTTGTCTTTGCTACATTTTATCAATCTTTCAATTTCAACTTTGTAGTTACATTATACACATAGAAATTTCTTCAGCTTTCTGAACAATCCCATATCAGAGTCCCGTCTTTCAGGCCCTTTGTACCTAGCCAAGTTACATTAGTAATTTCTGCTGTTTAACTTGACAAACTCACCTAAAATTACTTGAGTTCTAGCAACCACTAGACCTCTTGACTGCAGGATGGGGGGCCTCAAAGACTAAAGCATATGAGTAGACCACATAATTCACCCTGAAGCTTCCTTTCAGGTCCAGCTACGTTTTGTAAGAAAGGCCAAATCATAGAAAGAATGAGAAAATAATGTGTGTGGGAAGGCATGTCATGAGCCCAACCTCCTGGTCAAGGCAGGGTCAACTATGACATCAAACCAGGCTGCTCAGGGCTTTATCCAGTCAGACACTGAAAACTTTTAAGTGTGGAGAACGTGCAACTTCTCCGGCCAACAAACCCAGACCAATGATCTGCTAAATTATATCCCAGAGAGGGTAATAACTAGACAAGAGAATTGTTCTGTTGCAAAATGTCACCAACACAATAAATTCATATAGCTTATTCTGACTTACAAGAAAAATACCAGTATAGAGGCTGGTTGATACAAAACAAGCAATGCACTGACAAGCAGATGGAAATGGTAGAGGGGAAAGGAATGAGATAACAGGAATGTGAGCAAATAGAACAAGAATATCTTATGGCTGAGATTAACACATCTGCATTGTTGATAGCTACCTGTTAGTTATGGCTAAACCACGTAGAAATTACCAGCTGATTGGTCTATCATCCTGATTAAAGGATGATGACTTTACTTATCCTGACCAGATGGTAACTGATTTCATTGAGACTTTTTAAAACTGATTTTTCCTAGCATTCAATGGATGTTCTGAGAACATTGATCAAACTACTTTTAAGGCAGGTGTCTTGTAATGAGCTAAAAACTAGCTGAAGTATCCAGGGATCCTATGTGTCTACAAGCCCTGCTGGCCTAGGGCCAAATCCAATCACTGTCCTTCCACTCCCAGACACAAACCCTCTCATATGATTTCCTGTCTAAGAAAGAGTCCATCCAATCCCTCAGTCACTTTAGCACATTGTCAGACTCTTGCTAAACATGATGCTCTGGGTGCTGTTCAAATATGCAAAAGTAAAACTAAGAAACAAGTCACACTCCAGAGAGCATTTCTAAAAACAGAAGTTTCATTCTTAATTTACAGCAGAAGATACTCAGATCAATGGGAATAAACCCCACAAAATCTGCAGGCAAAGTCCTTTCATTTGGCATCTACCAAACTATCTGAGGAGAATTTTTCTGGTCAGGCCTGCCTCCAATTTCTGTTCATTGACTGGCAGGAAGGATTGCCCTTCATAACATTCCACTCCTCCCTTTCAAAGCAATCTCCCTTATTTGTTGTAGTGCTTGGTAACAAGCATACCTGAGAAAACATCCTGAACACGTCCCCTCAGTGTCTTAGGATATTCCCATTTGAACCAAATATACTCCAGATTAACTTGTGTCAGTTTTTCCTCCACTGTTATCTGTCACTGTTCTCCACAATCCCATTACAAGTGCCAAAATGGTACACTTATTTAAAGATAAATTACTTAGCACCCCTGATGTCAGGGGTTCTGAAGGCTTTAGATGAAAATCAAAATCCATTAAAAACAAGGGTCCAGAGCAGCATGAGAACAGAGCCAATCCAGCAACTGTTACTTCTAGAGTATGGAAGCTACATCCATTCCTCTCCTGTTTCCCAGTGTTTCCACAGGCTACTGCTCTTACATCTAACAGAGCCTACTTTGCCAGCTACTGCTCTAAGCCACTAGCCTTCTTCCATTTTATTGGTACACCCAAAATATTCAAACACCCACTAGACTCATTTCCCAGCTCTTGGGGACAGATGTACCCAGTTTATTATTTATAATCAAGCAAGGAAAGCTGTTGTTGTTAGAGGGAAAAGAGCAAGAGACAGTAACTTGGCTTCCCAAGCCCAGAGCAGGGTGGCTGAAAGTAACCGGAAGCTGTAACACAGAGTTTAAAAATGGAAAAAGACAGATCACATTTTTGTGAAGATATTTTTCCTGTGTAGAAAAGTGGAAAAAAAAACCCTGTGAAGGATTTCAAGATCAAGGTGGCAACTTTGATGCACATGCAGACCACAGTACTCAAAGCATCCATTGCACAGGGTCTCCTGCATTCCTTTGTCCAACAGATGCTCATTTCAGAATTAAAGCCAGCTTTTTTAATGTAAACATGGATGATCTCTCTTTTACCCCAAGAAATACAGGCTGCACTTAAAAACCTTCAGTTCCACTGAAATAAAAACAGCAGTTTTTATTTCAAGACAAAACAGAACTAAACCAAATGCAGACTATTTTTGTGCTTATGTTTCTTCACTGAAATAACTCAGAATTGGCTGAAGTAAGTTGAAGCCTTTCATAAGGCTATTACCTCACCCACTTCAAATAAAAAGATGGAAGTCATAACAAGACTCGGAAAAAGAAGAAAAACCCTGCTTGTCCACAAAATACATAGGCAGAAATCATCAGCTGTAAATGAGAAAGAAATGGTTATAAGTTTTCAAAAGAAACTTGTTTAGAATCATGTTTGAATGTTATTTTGCAATCTCAAAAATAGCAGCTGTTCAACAACACTATTGATCACAGGCTGGATAGGGCCAAACACCCTGTGTTTTGTACACAGAGCTGGACAAAGAAAACCTCCTTGATTAGATAATGGGCCACAAAAAATTTGCCTCCATCCTCTTTCAAAACCTTAATCCCAGGCCTGGATTCTGGATTCTAGCAAAAGCTAGAAGAAAAATCTAACTCCCCAAAGTTTTCCCTTTCTACCAGGCTCCCAACACCTACATGCTCCCTGCCTGGCATTGCTTCATACCTGATCAATGGCATCTGGGTTTTCAGAAACATCAAAGATGACCGCTGTGGCTCCTCGCTGTACTGCTCGTTTTGCCTGCAATAAGAAAGACAGCATCCTCAGTCCCACCCCAAAAGATAACTTCTTAACTCAAAAATTACTCCCTCTCCTCATCTCCACAGAGAAAACATTTTGTGTTTCTGTGTAGTTAAAACAAATGACAGAATAATTACAAACACAGGAGTTCTGAACCAGTCACTAAAGCTTCACCAGTGTCTCTGCTCCTTCCTTCTCAAACTCCTCTTTCAACAACTTTTTAAAGGAATTCATGTGAGATTTAGATCTTCTTAAGGTTTTAAATACAAGGGTTTTTTTAAATTATGTTATTTTCCCTCCATGTTACTTGGAAGTGCCATTAAAAACAATCTTCTCTATGACTTAGGGTGGAGATAAGATCACTGGTGTAGAAAATTAAGGTGGACCAGGTTCTTTACACTTTTTCAGTGTCATTCTCACAAACTTAAGATATCACAATCTTTGCAAAACGTGCCTCAGAGAATACTTTTTCTGACCATCAGAGGTCAGAACTGCTGCATACGCTACTTAGGCTGATAAGATCCGACCTATGTAAGAGCACAGCTTTTCATCAAATACAGTCCAAACCTGGCATTACCAACTGCACAGAGAAGGTTAATTAGAATATATTAAAATCCTCTGGGATAGAGAAAACAGTATTTTAACCACCGAGGTTAACATAGGGTTCTTCAACCCGTTTCTGCCACTGTGCCTCTATATGTACTGTTCAAATGTTGCTCAATGACTCCACAAAGCAGACATTCCTAGTAACTTTTCAAAATCCTACTGCCTTTATGGACACAGAATGCAAGAAACTATTTCTCCAAGCAATGACAGCTATCACCATCACAGTACTAAACAAGAAGGCACTGGCCCTCCACAGAAGCTAGCAGAACCTTCAACTTACATTGAAATATAAGAGAAACCAATAAAAGTAATAAATTATGAAATATTACTCAGCAATTTCCAGGAAAAATGTTGTCCAACAGAGAGAAGTTGGCTTGAATACATACAGATCACTTTCTTTGCTCTATTCTCATATTTTGTTTTTATTTTAAACCAACGAGGCCCATCAGACCACACGTGAGGGAAACCAACTCCCAAATGGGAGCTTTTTCTCAGCCCACCAGGTATTTGTCCCCTTTGAAGCCGGCGCACCTGGTTAATGACTAAGAACTGTTGAGGTGGAAGAGTTAAAAGGAATCTACCACCCATTGCTCCACTGCAGCAGCCCTGAGGTGAGGGCTCATCCAAGTTTCCCTAGAACGCACCCCTTACAGACACGCACTGCTTACAGAACTGCTCAGGCTATTTAGATTGTTTTTTTCAGGACGATCAGCCAACAAGCAAGGCCCCTTGATCTCTGAAGAGATTTTTTTTTTAAAGGGATTTTGCAGGTCAGCGCAGATAGAATACACTGAAGGAGCAGCAAGTTTCCACCACCAGGTGTTAAGAAAAGCACCGAGTCAAAAAAATCGTGCTGCAGCGGGTGGCCACGGGGGTGACCCGTCTGGCCGTCCTGCCAATTGCGGCGCTCACTTCGCTGCGCCCGAGCGCAGCTCGCAGCCCGAGCCCTGCGGGGCTCCGGCCGCCCTCCCGCCGCCTGTGCCGCCTGTCCCCGGAGGCGGAGAGGAATGGCCCGGAGCCGCGGGGAGAACGGGGAAACGCGGAGGTTTTATTCCTTGCGAGGGTTTAAATCCCGATCCCCAGGAAAAGGCGGTGCATTCGCCCCTGCGAAACTTGCCGGGCTCTGCCGGAGGCACTGGGGAGCCCGGCCCTGACTGCGCAAAGCGCCAAGTCCTAAAGAGCCATGCCGGTACGCGGATGCCAAGGCGCTCCCGCCATCCCGAGCGCTCCCGGGCACAGCCCGAGAGGCACGGCCCGCGTGGGGAGGTGGGTGCCAGTCCTCTGCAGCGGGCTCGAGGCTCCGGCTCCGTCCGACCGGCCAGGTTCGGCTGGCCAGAGACCGGAGCGCAGCCGCCCCCTGCCCCCGCCTCCAGCTCGGCCTTAAGAGCGGGCACTGCCGAGGGAGCGCTCCAAGTGCGAGCAGGCGGGAGCCTGAGCAGGAACGCTTTTGTTGGCTCCTTCCCTTCAGTTCCCTGCAGCCGGCGGGCCGGAGCGCACCTGTGACTGGTGCTCCGGGCAACTTGAAACACCTGCCGGCCACTGCCGCCCTCCTTCTGTATCCCCTAAAGTACCGCAGGATAATTAAAGTCAAAACGTCTTTGAAAATACTCTGTCCACTACTCAGTAATCAGGACAGCTCAAAATAACACAGCAATGTTAAGTCCCACTTGAAATAATGCCAGTCTGGAATAGGCACGTGATTTTTTTCTTTCTGGGCTAGCCGGCTTCTAAAGACTGCCTCAAATCATTTTTCTAAGCAAAGTGACCAAACCTACATCAAAAATAAACACAAGCTGGATGAGGAGGGGAAAAGAAGGTAATACAGTAGGTGCTTTACCTTTACATTTACAATACCTGTGGCAAACAAACAATTCAATTCCCATGCATTTGCCAGGCCTATTTCTTTCTGTGTTT
Source organism: Erpornis zantholeuca (assembly GCA_013400515.1). Taxonomy (NCBI): domain Eukaryota; kingdom Metazoa; phylum Chordata; class Aves; order Passeriformes; family Timaliidae; genus Erpornis; species Erpornis zantholeuca. Next base: position 1,518,379 of record VZTN01002614.1, on the reverse strand, counting down.
GTCTTCTGTTGCTTAAAATAAATGACTAGCACTATGTATCAGTATTCTTCCTCTTTTGTAAAGAGTAATAGAAAACAAACAAACAAAAAAAAGGTCATTGCGCTTCTTGTAATTCAAGTAATCACTTTGTTCATAGTGACAACAACCTCCCAGTACATCTCTCCATTCCAAATCTACAGCTTATGCTACTACAGAGCAATGGACATTACCAATAAAATGCACATAGAATACTGTCTCAGGTTAAGCTCTGTCAGAATTTACCAGGTCTTTTAATCAAAGTAAGGTGAGAGGAAATGCACGTGACAGAAGTGCAAGGAAAATATCTCTCCGCATCTCCAGGCCTGAGGAATTTTAAGTTACTACCTCGAAGAACACCAGAAAGATTTTAAGAGCTCTGCACACCCTTCCTGCAGGCCAGGCAAATACAATAAAGAAGTAACAACTTCCTTGATGAGGCAAACTTTCATCCCAAGGGACCAGATAAGTATTAAACAGGTGCACTGTTCCTCTCATTCATTCAAGGTAGGACAGCAGCAATCACAACAGCAAGAAATTCAACTACTTCCTGACATCTTGAAGGACCTTGCATGCTTGCACAGCTGAACATGGCAAGCATCTCCTCCTCTGCTTTCTAGTATGATTTCACTCCAGTATTTCAGTTAGTATGAAACAGTGGAGAAAGCATCATAAGAAAAGCCGCTTAACAAGGCTCCTCTTTATGAGAAAAATCATACCAACAACATTAGCCTTTATTCATTACATTTACTTCTTTGTCAGAGTTAGAATTTCCTGATAATATTCAGTAGTATTTGCACCTGAGGACATGACACTTTAATCTAATGGATGGCAGAGAATGAATAAATTACAGATGAGAGAAAGACTGAGGCTTGAACTATAGGTGGGGAGATCAAAGTTCATTACACACTGTAAGCTCTGCCATTTACATCAACACAGTAACACATTACACATCTATTAGGAGAGTGCCTTTTGTTGAAAATGGCTATTGGTAGAGCCAGATTACTACCTACAAATAAACTTTTTTAAAGTTAACATCCTAGATAATACTCTTGGACTAAAGGCAGAAAATGATGCTTTAAAAGTACTGTGTAAGATACATCCTGCTGTTCTAAAATTACATTCTCACAAATGTTTTTACATTAAAAGCTGCCATCTGTCTTCCTGTATTTGTTGAATTGTTCACCCAACTCTAGGTATTATCTTCTTGGAACTTAGTACATTCTAGTTAACAAATATGAATAATAATTAGTGTATGTGCTACATGAGCGAGTTGATTTATTCCCTGGGTTAAGAAAATCATAAAGGTAGGGAAGAGGAGGTTGGGCAATGGTTTAAGGAATAATCAGAACAGATGCCAGTAAACTTTCAGCAAACTATTCCATCAGGTGGCAGCACTATTAGCTGGTCCTCCAAAATGATCAAGATGGGAAGCACAAGAGTAAGGATATAGTACACAGAAGACAGTCCTACAGATCCTAAAAGAAAACATTTTCAGTCAGAAGTAAGGTAAACAACACAGCTCCAAAAGGTATAACAATGGCTTTTTCTTCTTGCCATCCCTTTTTTCAGTATATCTTGGGTTTTGGGGCAGAAAATATGGTATTATTCTCAATCAGTGCAGACACTGCTGAACAGAGTAGTCAGTAAAATTGGTTTGTACATCCATATTTAGCTGAGAACTGAGCCAGCTTGTACTTCCTCTGCCAGTTTTTGAGGGCTTTTTCCCCCTCAGTTTCTCTATGAACTAATAATTATTGAACTTGAAGCGCATTTTTGGGCTATTTCCAAGCCATCAGATCCAACAGTCTATGTCAGGTATCTCTACATTGTGGAGTCTGTGGTTATTAAGCTGACAAAAGAGTGGGATTATGCAAGCAGTGTTAAGTGGAACGTTTTTCATAGCTGATTCTATCATCAGCTGTCTTCTGGTCCTTTGAAATAAGAGAAGTCAGCCTCTCACATAGCAAACTGGTAACATATAAGCAACACTCAGTGACATGCGACTTGCATACTCTGTGACTCCAAGGAACAAGATTTTCAATGACAAGGTGCAGTATCTTGCTTTATCCTGCTCTGGAAAAGCAGTTCAAGGATTTCAGCAATCTCAACTGCTAGGGAATACAGCTGAAGGAATTTCCATCTGCAGTATTACACCAAAATAAATGATGAATAAAGCAATTCAGTGGTCTTAGTCTTCTCTTGAGCAGACTAAAAAGTAACAAAGTCTGTTCCAATATTTTTTAGTGGTCACAAATCAATTGATTTGCACCTGTTTTCTCCATATCAAGATCAAGTGAAACCACAAAGATGTAGACAATATTACTGAGGTAAGATACAGAATATGCAGTACCAGGTTCCAGAATATTTGCTTTGCTAGTACAGGTTTGCTGTAGTTGTGTGGTTAAAGTAAGATACTACTGCAGACTTGTCTTCATTTGATCTTTTTTAATATTAACAGAGGACAACTTTGATGCTGCAATAAGCATCAGGAGCCTACCTTATCAGAGTTTAACTTCCTGCAGTTTTGAGGAATCCTCAGTTAAGTATGGACAAACCCAGGAAGTTCTAATGATGAGAAAGAGACCACTGATTCTTACAAAAATGTGTGATGAATCTGCACGTTGGGACAAGGAGATGTTGCCTCTGCCAGTTTGCCATTCCAGTCAGCTCAATGGTATTCTGCCCCTGATGCTCTCGATGCCCTAAACCTCTTCAGGAGAAAGGAATACCTTAAACAACCCTATTAAAACAAGCAGTGGGTATGAACTGCACCCCCATTCTATGGATGGCAGCATTAGATTTTCAGTATGGCAGAAAAGGCATCACATGAACTAGGAAATAAAATCCAAACCTGCTCACTATTAGGAGCCTTACATAAAACCCACAGCATAGTGTCAAATACACGATTACTTTACAACTGTGAAAATGCAAAAACCTCTCTTTCTCTCGGAGCTACACAGAATACAGACAACATCTGAACAATACAGGCACCCCCTCTCTCATTTCTCCCCCCACACTGTTATCAAGCTCAATCAATCACAAAATATACCTTGTCCCTTGAACCAACATGAGCTAGGAAGTCAGGCCACAGGCCAATTCTGCAGGGCAGAGGAGGAAGGAGAAAAGGACAGCCATCTACTTTGCAAACAGCAGAAGTTACAAATTAACCAACTGATGCTTCAGACCTGTTAATGTACAATTCCCTGGTAATTCCAGAAACTCAATTAAGCCAAGCATAAACAGGAGGCCATTTCAAACCTTTTCTGAGATAACAAAAAAGGAACCTTCGGATTTCTGTCTGAAAACAAAGGCAGAGTATCAAAACAAGAAAGTCAAATCCCCATGTATCACACCAGCACAAAACCCCTTCCTGACTGGAATACTCAACTTCTCTGGCCCGTTGGGATATGTTTTATACACCTGCCCTATAGATTCTGCATTACATAGCATTATAATAGTTGCTTACCAATTAAGAAGCAGAGAAGGTGTGAAGCAGCATTTTTAAATTTAAAAGCATAATCACAATTTAAAAGGAAGGTACCTTTCTGTAAAAAAAAAAAAAAAAACCTCCAAATTTTAAAAAGCTATGTACTTGTAGTTTTAAGAAAACTATCACATCAACAGTGTATAGACACCAGTGTGATTCATGCCACTCAGTACTGAGAGGCTCTCAGCTGGTTAAGATGAAGAACAAAAAAACTTGTTCTCGTTTCTCTTTTCTGGGGTTAGGGAGCAACACTGTTACCAGTTCTGAGTCTAGACCAAGTAAAAACAGTAGGAAAAAGACACTTATTTAATCCTGGACAAGCAACGCCTGCTGGTTGCACATCTCTTAAGATACATTTCAGAGTCATGGGACTCCACTCCCAAACCCCTGACCTCTGCTATCACAGACCATTTTGCAGGCCAGCAGTCTTGTTGCTATGACAAGGCACAGTCACAGAGAGAAGGGTGAGCACTGGAAGAGATCAAAGAGGGGACTGGGGTCTTGAACTAGCTTACATATTCACAGAGAATCTAGCACACTCAGCAAGAACCGGGTGGCTGCATTCACAACAATTGATACTTAAGCAGAAATTGCAGCTACATCTTATAACCCTTCCAGCTTTTCCCAGAACTTCTATATACACTTACCTTTGAAATTTAATGGTCACGAGACAAGTATATTTTAGAAATTATGTACTACACATGTAGTGTATCATATGCTATGAAATACCACTACAGCCCACCCAGATAATTCTTAACCTTTGCATTGAGGGTGCACTGAAAGTAGATTAATAGAAACAACAAACTAGACCTAAGATATTTGTGTAAAAACATACAAGCAAGCATGTTGTGGTGCTGAGAAAATAAAAAAACATGAGATGTAAGAAGCACTGGAGGAGTTGTAAATTAAAGAAACTATTAATGCAGACCACTATAAAAAGCCACCCCTACAGTATCCAGGCTGTGTAAAAAGAATGTGCTGAAGCTCCTCCTGTAGGCATGTGCTCTAATAGAATACTAACTTTCAAATTATAAACTGGTATTTATCTACATCAAAAGGGAAAACAAAGAATTATAAGAATTGTCTGGCATTTAGAATGAGAAATGGCAAAACTTTCAAAAATTGTAAATAAGAATCCCATCTAACCTCAGCCAATTTAATAGGAAATGCTTAGTATCATTTCCCATTAAATGTCTGTCTTCCTTAGCCTCACCCTCAGGTAGCTGACCTTCATCAATAGGTTGGTATCTACTGTGAACAAGGACATTCTAGAGATAACACAATCATCTGAGGTGATGAAAGCATAAATCCAGATCTCCGTAGTGACAGAAAATCCAGTGCTCTTTGCAGGGTTATTAGGTGCCTGCATGCAATCCATAACAGCATGTGCAGACAGACATGATATATACCAAGGTGAGCTGGGAAGAAGCAAAAGTATCTCCACTTCTACACATATCAGAGTGCTGCAGTACATTGCCCTGGAGGTTGTGTCCTCTTTGTCAAGGATGAGCATCTGAATCCAAGACTACAGAAAGGTACATAACCCCTAGTAAGTAATCTTTCTGAATGAACAAAAAACCATGTAAGATTCCCTTTGAATCCAGTAGGATACTGCTGATTCTGTGAGATCCTCCCTCTCTGCTTCTAGAATCGGCTTGGGTAATAAGTTCAATAGTAAAAATCTGCATGGTGGGCTAGTATTCCAGTTCAGCTAGCAACTTCCCATGTTCATGGCTGGCTAATACAGGATGATATAGCCCTTTTTTCAAACAGTTATCCTTGGTTTTGGATTAGTTTAGTTCCAAGGTCCCAAACTGTGGTGGGCCCTTGTTGTTAGTTAATGTTGACTCTGTAAAAAAAAAAAAAAAATAAAAATTTTGGGGGCTCTTTTTGTTAGTAAATTTGGACTTTAAAAAAAAAAAAAAAAAAAAAAAAATTAAAAAAGGAAAAAGATAAAAAGAAGGGGAAAACAAAAATGAAAAAGGTGGAGGATTTTTGTTACAAAGGGAAACTGGAAACTTCTCTCCACGCAAGCAGAGACATGGCTGTATTGCAGAGGCCTCGGGGCAAGGATTAAAGAAAAACAAAATAGAAACCCTTCCATCTCTAATTAGGGTCTTCATTTGCCAAAGAGCCATTCCACAGCGGGAGGAATTACATTCAAGCCGTTGCTTGGATAACGTCTCCCAGCAGGTTGGCTCCTCAGAACAGGCTACTCCGAGCCAACAATTTCTGGTTACTTGGAGGCAAGCAGCCTGCATATTGTTTTAACTGGCCTGGCTTTTACAGCCAGTTTTGCTGAAGAACAATCTTCTATTCAGAATGCAGAGATAAAAGCTTCACTTGTTTTGAATTTGTCGCCAGTTTCTTTATCCCTTTCTTTTTTTAAACATGGGAATTATAGGTTCTGGAGATTGCATTATTTCCCTTGTAGACTTCAGTGTTTTTCTCCCTCTAGCCACTTGATTCTTTGCCAGTGAAGGCTGCTGTCTGGAGTCCAGCCATTCATCAGCCCCTACCTCATCATTAACACTGTGGTGCTGGCGGTCACAGCTCATTGCTGGCGACAGGAAATCCTAACTTGCAAGAGGTTAACCACAGCCCATAAACAGTCAGACTGGCTCATTAGTCCCTTACACTCAGCTGAAGCGACCCTCTGGGAGTTTCAACACCGTTCATGGACCTGAAGTCTATGGATTCTGTGCTCTTTGCAAATGCCTCCTCCCCCCCACACCCACTTGAAAGCTCACTATTTGGATCCTGAGGGCTAAGGTCCATCTTTCCTCCTATCCAAAAGGGACCAACTTATTTGAGCATTTTGAAAAATTACATGTCCCTGATGCATTCTCTTGGCTTACCAAGGGAACAAAACACCAATGGGCCAAGAACTGAGACATGAATGCACTAGAACACATATGTTCTTTTGATATTTTTAGTAGTTTCTGTCAGAATTTCATATCCCTACTGAACAATTCTAAGGCCACAGCAATGCAAATACTAATAATACATAATTAATCTGTATTACCTAATTCATGTCACAAATATGTCCAGTTCTAATGTTCAAAAACTAACCTGACAGAATTGCAAATAGCTCAGAGTACTCCCTACACTGACTAAAAAGCACTTCCTCCTCATTTTGAGTTCACAGTATGATCACTTGATTCATTTGGAGTCATTTCCTTGAACTCAATACAAATGTTAAATCATGATGTTATTCAAAACCACACCTCTGGATATCACCTGGTCATCAAAAAGATAAAACGTTTAGAGCAGAAAAACATGTTCTGGCAAATTATCTCAAAGCAGTAGGATATGAAGCACAATTTGTGTAATATTTTTTTCTTTCCTTCCTTTCAGTCCTGTGAAAATCATTGCAAAACATTCCCACTTTATGTCTGCAATTTCTTAGGATCCAGTTTTTTACCACTGTCAATTGTATCTGCCCAACTTTTATTCTGAATATTGGAGTCCCTCTGATGCAGCTCTGGTTACATTCCGAAGTTCTCCAATTTCTTTCAAAGCCTTCTGTCTCCTAGTGCACCAAAATTAGGCGTGTCACTCATCTGTGAAGTCCTAAATAATTCCATTCCCTGCCTCCATATCTGTTCCTTATTTTCTTCACTTTATGGTCCATTTATCTGATTCTGCTTGCCAACCTTCTTTTGTGCTCATTTCTATACTCCAACACAGCAGCAATTACTTGCTCTCTCACTTTTCTTTTTCAAACTCCATTTCTACAGTTTTTCCAACACGTTTGCCACTATGCATTTCTCCTGTTAGAGAAACAGGTAGATTCTGTATGTAAAACAAAACAACTCTCAGTGTTCGAAAGGCTTACAAGGCACATAGAAGAATGAGGGTCCAAAAACTTAAAGAGACATGAAGCACTTACATATTATTATTATTATTAGTATGTGGGGCATGCCTTAAATAATTGTTCCTTAGTCTTTACTCAGCCTTGACTTCCATTAATTTAGGAGAGATCTGACTGAGCTGAACTCCAGTAACACATGTAGTGCAACAACAGCTGCTTCTTTAGCTCAAGGGGGAAGCAGCTGTGTTCCACAGTTGGTTAGAAAGGAGTGAAGATGGTGGTGGGGACTGCTAAGGACTCAACTCTAAAACTGGACATTTATTTAAAGTAATTAATCCAACAATGGCAAATCTAAGGAGTGCCCAGCGGGAGAAACCCAAGACAGAGCCTTTGTTCATGAATAGCTGATGCTTTTTGTAACTGTGAAGGGAACATGGAAAGAAAGTTAGTAAAATAAGACAGTAGCAGATTGCTGGCACCAGCTACCAATGGAAAGAGCTCACCACTACCCATGAATGAAAACTTGACAGAACTACTTCTTCTGAACCACATAACCTGATTCAGCCCTTGTTTGTCCATTCCTTTGAGCTCTCCCCTCTTTGGCTTTAGTCCAGCTCTTTTCTTTCCTTCTCCATCTCTCACCATACAATCCTCACACGAACCTTTCCTCTCTCCACATTTCAACTGGCTTGCTTGTCAGTTCTCTTTCCTATGCTCAAACTCTCCCTTTCTCTCCTCAAAGGGACTACAGAAATTACAGTGGAAAGTAGTGATGGAATGAGAGGATTTAAGGGAATACACAAGAAAGGTACTTATAAACTCAAGACTTCAGTTATAATGGTGACACTGCTGTTTCATGCAGTGGCCACAGGTTCTAACACTCTGGGATGCAGCCTTTCTTCCTTTTTTCTTTCCCATTCAAATCCCCTTCTTCACCTGTCAAAACAGGCTTCTTAGAGGATGGTCTGTGGGGGATGAAGAGGCAAGGAGATGGGAAGCAGAAATACACTGAGCTTTGGGTAAAAGCATTTTGTTCTATGTGGAGTTTTTTTCTTTAAAACTACATGCTTGTTCCTTGTCTATTTCTGTCTGCCATTATGAAAAGCCATCTTGTTCCTGAAAGAACATGTATTATCCCCTTTTCTGATCTATCTATGTAATTTTGTTAGAACTCCAGGTATCACTGTGTCTATGTGCTGCAGAGGTCTGATCACAGTGCTAGCACTGGGGAAGTAAGAAAAATTAATGTCAAAACATAAATGACATCAAAAGTATTTGCACAAGTAACATTATCACTTCTGATATAATTTTTAAAGATGTTTTATGGTGGTTTAAAATGTATGTTAACATTTTAGGTGTCCTGAATATTATAAATGATGATGAAGTGGGGAATAACAAGAAACAATTGTGGTATTTCAGCATTTAAGATGTTCTTTGGTGCTTTGGGAAAATTATCATTTTCTCTTTCTCAATATAGTCTTTAGAACAAATACAGTAAAGACAAACACAAACATGGCAGGGATTACAATTACATACACTACATTTTTTCAGAGTAAACCCTAATTTTAGGTAGTGCTAAGACAAAAAATTTTAATGTAAAGTTAATGAAGACTCTTAAAGAACATGACTGATTCAGAAGGTCTGAATTAACACTAGCTAGTATGCTATTTTTCCCCAATAAAACCCATATTCATTTTTCATTGAAAAACAATGGGGTTGATAAAAAACCATAATTTTGTTTTTATCAGAGTTCTGGCATGTTTGACATTGCAATAGAGATCTACGAACTGGTCCACAGCCAAGGGAGTCTAGCCTCATTTGAGAACCTTTCTGCTACTTCATAACAACTTCCTTCTTAACACAGAGTGTCTGGGAGTTTAAAACAACCAATATTAAGTTTGTACTGCTGAAAAGCCTTTCTCAGTCTGCAGTCTGACATACATTTATGCCAGCACTGCCATCACAAAAAGTAGACCCTACCTCCTCTTACTTGTTCTTACCTCCACTGGACACTATACTGTCAACACAAAACTTCAGGGAGCCACACAGTGAAACAAACCAGCTTAAAAATCACTCATACTATTACTTTTCATCCAGACTGATTAGATTTTGCCATTAATTTTCGAGACTACTGCCTCAAAAAGAATTACAAATGCTTTCTGGATGCTGTTTGCAAAGAGGAGACATTGGCTAACAAACAGAAGGTAGAAAAGGTCCCCAAATTGTGGAATAGATGCCATAAGTGGAATGTCAACTACTTCAATAGATATAAGAAGTTTTCCTGAAGTGCCAATATTTCCTTCTGCATGCAGCACAAGACTTGTCACATGGTGCCTTACTGCAGCTGTCACTACCAGTTGAAAGTATCTGAGCAAGCAAAGTTTTGCAAACATTGACCAATGGTTTTAGGCATGTCTCTCATTAATTTTAGATCTTAATCTATGGCATAGTTCAGTCCTAATTTCTGAACAAGTTTAGCATGGAAGAGCGTTTGCCTAAATTCAATATGCATTTCTACAACTGAAGTGAATCCATTTCTACGGGAAATTATCCAAATTGCATATAAAACTATTAATGTTATAAAGAAACAAAAGGTATACAGTCAGCATTTCCAATTTGAGCATATAACTGATTTATTAATTTAGGCTATTAATATAAAGGTGCAAGTTGATTTAAATTTGCATTTTTCATTAGTTTTAATAACTCTGAAAAAAAAGATTAAAATGGACTCCTCACAGGCTTTCTTGTTCCTCAAGTCTTAGAACAGATCTCTCTTTATTCAGGAACTAAACTACCAACATAGCCCCATAAATTCTCATGTGACTACTTTGTAAGAACTTTTAAACTAAATTGCTAGACACAAGGTTAGGCATCACAGTTCAACTGTTTAATGCACTTTCAAGTCATGCTAATTTTGGCCCCAGCCTAACTAGTATCATAATAATGATGACATGGCAAAATAAGAGATTCTTCTCGTTAGTATTGGTGAAAATTTTCGTAAATAAGCTCTTAACAGACAGAAAAGAAGTGAATGGATACTGGAAGAACTGCTAGGAATTTCCTCATATTACAGATTTCTTTCATCTGAAGAAAACAGGAAGCTGTAGTAGCAGGGACATCCTCTCTTTGTTAGGCTATACTCAGATGCACATCCTCAAATACATATGTCCTATTAACACAGAAGAGCAGTCCCTGGAAGAGAAAGAAGAACAAAATCCTTTCTTGTGGACTTTCAATCCTACAGAAAGGGAAGAAGTGCTACTTTTAAACAAATCTTCAGCATTTTCTCACCATCCTGTACTGAAATAAAAAACAATGGTTTGCTGAACTGTATTTCACAGTCTTGACAGATGCAATTTGCTTTAAAAATTACTGGGGTGGGGAAAGAACAGGGCTCTGCATATTGGGATGTACAGGACACATGCAGGTATACTCCCATCCCAGTACAGAGGATCCCAGAATCCCAGAGTGGTTTGGCTTGGAAGGGACCTTAAAGAACACCTCATTTCCACTCCACAGTCCTGCCAGGATGCAGGCAGGCAACCAGTATTGTAGGCAACCCTGCTTTTCCCTTCCTCCAGCACAGTCACACTGCTGGAGCAGTGAAGGAGTCTCATTGTGCTGTAGGCAGAGAGAAGGCAGGAATTCCAGGAGGGGAAAGGTTCCCTTTGAAGCACATGGCACGAAGAGCTTCCCAGTGACCATGGCAACAGCTCAGTGGGTTCCCAGCCTGAGAACCAAGTTACTGCAGCCATGCCTCAAAAACAAAAAAAGTCTGAAAGAAGGAGAGAGGGGGAGGTGGGGTCGGGGGGTGTGGGGGAGAGAAGCTGAAGCAAAATTAGCCTGGCAGAAACTGAGCGGCTCCCTGGTAGGCAAATCCAGCCAATAATGCTGGTCGGGTTCACGGGGTTTCCTTTTCATTTCCAAAAGCTTTCTTCTTCCTCTGTCATTCCCCTTCTAGCCCTATTCAGGAGCTCATAAGATCAGTAAAACCCAGGCCTTTGCTTTGCCTGCATGCAGCATGGCCTCAAACAGGGCTGCACTGTGATCAAAGGTAATGGTAAAACACAGCTGCCACACACACTCCTTGCCTCAACCAAGGCCCAGTTTTCACGGGCACTCTTAACAGCAGACACATTTTTTTAAAACACTTTCATTTCCATTACATCATATAAAGAAGACAAGCAATGACTAAGAAGGATGAGCAATAACGAAATCAAAATGAATTACAAAATCAATATGAAAATGAACACATTAAATTCTGTATAGCTACCCATGGATAAACAAGTAGAGCGGAATTTCTAAAAGCACAGACAAGAGTTTTGCTAAAAACAAAACCCAAAAAATCCCAACAAACAAACAAAAACACCACCCCTAAATAAAAAAATACCTCAACAACCAAAACCAACAATAAGAATAAACCATACAACTTTTTACCAGATTCACATGTCATGCAATTTACCTCTACAAACAGCTTTTAACTAGTCCACATTCTGCTTCACCATATTCCAGACTTTCAACAATATCACCTCTATGACGCCCCACCTTGGGGGCAGGTCAAATCAAACTTAATGAGGAAAAAACAGTAGGTTTGTATTCCTTGATTTCTTCCTCCTTTTCTAAATGGAGAAAGTTCCATTTCCTTTCCCTGTTCAAGATCAACTCTCCCCTATTTTCCTTTCCTTTCCCTACTCCTTTCCTTTTTTTCCTTTTCCTTCTATTTTTCCTCTCTCTCCCTCTTTTCCTTTCCTATTTCCTTTCCCCTTTCCTTTCCTCTCCCTCTCCCATTCCTTTCCCTCTTACATTTTCTTTCAAGTCAGCTGCCAAATCCTAAAAATAACCAGAAGAAGACACATATACACGTGCAGCAGGTTTGATATTTACCCAGATGAAATAGTTTACAGGCCACACTGTATCCTCACGTAGCAATTTGTACCAAATTGCATGGAAACCTAACTTTTCAGAGACCCAGACAATTGCAATACAACTTTTTCTCACTGGTAAGATAACCAGGCTGACTTAACTGACAGACCTGAAAAGAAGCTCAGGGCTGATGCTCCTGCTGCTGTCTGCACTCAACAGTATTTCAAGAAGTCTGGGAAGTCCTTCTAAATCAGGACATAACTTGAGCATAGTGAGAGCTGAGCAGAAGGGTTGCAAACAAAAGATGGAGAGGAGAAACTACAGCAGAGAGCATGAAATAGGGAAGAAGCATTCCAGGAAGAGAAGAATAAATAGAGAAAATACAGAACAATGAAATGCAGTGCAGTACTGACTAGAACCCTGGCCAGTCTTTTTTCACCTGTTGAAATTGCTACATACAAGCTGACACATATGGAACTCTATGCTCAAACTCTCTGGACACACCCTATCTCACATCACCATCATTATGCATCAAAGTAGATGCTACAGAGCTCCTGAAGCAAAGCCAGAGTCTGCTTTTCAGAAGGCCAAGCTTTAGAAATACTGAGCTGAACTTATTTTGGAGATTGTTGTGGCTTTGGGGACATTGGGAGTATAGAGGACATGGTGGGATTTGGGCACATTAGCAGTGGGTCAGGTATATATTATTAACATTTTTTTTTGTACAGCGTACCTGTGGTTCAACCTTCTTTATCCATTTTGCACATCTATTCCTTCACATAATTTTCAAGAGCCTGACAGATGGGACTGAACAGACTCCTTCCTGAAATGGCTTGCCTCATGGCTAAACTTACTCCTGAGTTTACTTATGGATTAGAATGCATCTTTCACAACTGAATCTTCTCTAATTCCCATCCTTACAAGACCTCATCCTCAGATTTTATCATTCTAAGAACCAAGAAACAACAGCTAGAATTTCTGTACAACACAAACAGTATTCCCAGCTGGAAAAAAAAAAAAAGTTGTATTATGCTGAAATTCAACAGAAAGGGAAGTCACTTCTTGAAGAGATGTTTTTCACCATGTACCACAAAACCTACAGCAACTTTTAGACAAGCAGATAGTTTACCATTTCCTTGGAAAGGTGAAGTTTTTAGAAGTTTTGTTTATAAATTTACATAGCCAAGTTTTACCTGAAAAATGTCAACCTACAATTTTATTTTCTGCCTGATACACTGCTAGCCTGAAGTCACCAACACAATGCTACCAAATTTAGGCAGCTGGATTTTAAGATGAACTCCTGTTATGTAGTAGTTTTCAGCTACTCAGTTACTGGTAGAACTTGTGGCCCATGCTCTTTCACACACTTTCAACTCTAGACTTCAAACGTCAACATATAATAACCTCAATACTCAAAAATTCTAAGGTGTGAACAAAAAAAGTCACCTTTCTGCTTTCTGTTTTAATGTATCTGGGAGCAGTAATGGCATCTTAGTGACCTCACTCCATAAAACAAAGGGTAAAGTTTGTAAATTAATTTACATTCCAGAGGCCCCATTCCATAGCGAGATTCCAGGAAGATGAAAATTTTTATTTCTTTGACCAGTACGGTAAGATTCACTTGTTATTAGAGGGATCTATCCTGTGATGAAAGCAAAGAAATCTTTCTAGGTTTGAAAGCTTCTCCTTCCCCAAAAAGAGGAAATTAATGTATGTCTTCTCAGAAAATTGTACCTAAGGAAAACCAGTAAGATGTTTTTGTTTTGACTGCTTTGACCAAGTGAAAAATCACAGTTGCAGTTCACCCTTTCTGCTCCAATACTGGAGCTCCAATACTCCAATACTCCAAAACATCCATCTTTGCTTTCATCTTTGTTAGGTTCCTACAGAACTCAAAAAAGGAAATACTCAGCTCCCCGTCACCATCTCTATCAACTGAGTTATGACAGCATCTTTCCCTGAAGTGCCTAGTGTGAAAATAGGCAAAACAGGAATATTTTGTGGAGTAAATGGAGTTTTCCCTTGGTTTACTTCTTGCTGATTTTTCTCAGAAAGGAACTAATCCTTTCAAGAAACAGTTACATGCAGCCCCAAACTATCCCCTTACCTTTCCTAAGACAGTGAGGCACGGCTTAGGCTCCAACTCTGGCTGTTCCAATTTCACCACTCCTACCCAGCCATATTCATACAGGTCTTCCTCATCATTGCTATTACACAGTCCAAGTGGATGCATCTGAAATAGAATCAAAAAGAAACCTTTATTAGATCATTAGAATTCAAAAACATACATACATATTGCTTTTGAATACCTTAACTTAAAACAGATAGACTTTTACTTATTAAGGTACACCAGAAAAAATGAAATGTAAGGCTGCATATATGAAGAATTCAGTATGTTTCTGAAGCATGCTGGGAGTACAAAATCTTTGCAATTTCATCTTGCTTATGAAAAATCATTTAAGGCTAACAGTTAAATGTGATTTAAAGTCCTTTGCTCAGATATGAAATACTTAACTACAAAGCCCCCCCTTGGTACTGCAAACCACCTTTCCTTGCAAACCGACAGAAATAATACAAACTATTTGGCAGAGTCACTCACAAAAGCTTTGCACATCATTAAGATCCAGACCCCATGTTTCAAAGCCATTATCACTTTTTTTTTTTAATAATTGCACAATATTAACAGGCTGTCATTCTTTGAAACAAGCCTATCATGTAAGCCAAAGCAAGGTACAAGAAACTTCCTAACCATTGTGAAGAATTCATTATTGTTTTCTGAACCCAAATGATGCAGTGGGGAAGGCTACCATGAAGTAAGAAACTTCAGTTTCTTTCTAGATTATTTCTGTTTCTTACACTAGACAATATGTCTTTAATTTCAGATATTTCATCAGTTCCTCCTCCTTCCAACACTTAGTGTAGTTACTCTAATTAGCGTAATTACTCTAATTTTATTATGGTAAGGAGCTTTCTACACATCAATCTTTTTAACCTTCTTTGCCTTTTCCAAATTTGCTGTCCTTCATCAGGATAATATCTTTGTGTATAAACTGGAGTGTCATACATCTAATTTCTTACACTGTATACTGTCCTCTCCTTGATCTCTTTCTCCCTTAGATTTTTCAGACTCTTGCCTGTTTCCCAGGCTTTAACATACATGCAGAGGTCTTTCACCCTGTTTTGTGCCTTTCCTTAAATCTCAACTTTATCAAATTAGCTGAAGAAAACCACAAACTGATATCAACATTTTAACAACTTTACTTTCTGGTAGCTGACTATAATAGGAGGAGATTATACTGCTCAATAATTTACATACATATACCCCTCACTAATCCATGCAAAGCAGCACCATGTAATGGCCCCTAATCCTACCATCACTTCTGCATCACCAGCTTGTCGTTTTGTCCTTTTCTCCCATGTCTTGTACCCTGACTTCCATTTTGCAAGTGATACAATACATGAAGTGCTATTTATATTATCTTGTGGGGTCCTAACTTTCCAAATAACTTGAGTGATTACTGTAAAATATGGGGGAAAAGACTGTGAACTGACACAATACAGGGATTTTCCTACCACTCGTCATTTTTCAAGATTCATCACCAATCCATTCTAAGGAAAAAAACAAGCCACACTCTACTAGGTAGGCAGAGTAGGATCATCTGTCCAACTCTTAATTCAGCCTCTTTTTTTTTCCAAGTAAGTTACTATCACACACTGCAGAGCTGTCTACAGTCTCACACGGATGAGCAATTTAACTTAATGCTAAAAGCTTGGGGCAGGTACTATCACTGGAGGAAGAACCACTCAGTAAACTCAGTATCTGATGGATAAACTCTTCAGCACAGACATAAAAACAAAGAAAAAAGGATGGAGTCAGGCAGAGTGCTCTCTCCAGAACTGCCAGGGCATATATACCAACATAATTAACCCAACAAAGAGTCCATGGGATCCTTTAAGCAAACACAAAGCTTTAATTGATATTAAGTATCTAAAGAAACAGAGAACCAGTCCCTTGATGTAATTCCCTTGACATAGGGTATCAATTGAGCTTTGAAACCATAACCCATATCTAAGAAGTGTCTAGTTCAAAATCCTTGAAATATGCTGGGCCCTTTGCACATGCCTAAAAGGGTAAAACTGAAACCACAGCTCAGGTGCTTTTATCCAAGGTTGCAAAATCTGTATACATTGCTGAGGGTCTAAAATAACTTTATAAAGAGCCACCCCAATTTTATGTGGGTTAGTGTTACAGGACAGACAAACATTAAACCAAGAGATGAAGAATACTTTGCTCTGTAACTCTATGACCTAAAAAGTCCTGATGATTAAAATAAAACTTTCACCCTTTTGCCCTTTTTTCATGTCTGCCAGGATATGGCATTATAATTTTACAAAATGCCATGTGAACAGCTCAGGATCTTTCTATACACTGTCTCATGTATAGAAAAGCTTGGCCTTTTTTTCCCAGCCATACAATAAATAATGGCTCTGCCCACTTCAGTCCAGAGAAAAAGGACTAAAGGAGGAAGAAGGCCAAAAGGAACAGAAAATACTTTCCACTGCCACTTTCCTCCAGAATACTGTTACTCTGTGACAGCTTCCAAGTGGGAATGACCCTCTGGATCGGTCATCAAGCACATTCTGCAGTTGTGTCCCTGAAAATCAGCATAAACCTAAAGCTGAAAAAGTTTCTTCTCTTCCTTTTACAAAGCCTGAGTGATGATCAGATTGAAAGCAGATCTGTGGAGGAGGACTTGGGGGTACCAGCAGATTAAAAACTGGACATGACCCAGCAACAAGAACTCCCAGCCCAGAAAGCCTGTCACATCCTGGGCTGCATCAAAAGAAGCGTGACCAGGACGAGGGAGGGGATTAGATGAGAAATTCTTCCCTGGGAGGGTGGGGAGGCCCTGGCACAGGGTGCCTAGAGAAGCTGTGGCTGCCCCATCCCTGGAAGTGTTCCAGGCCAGGTTGGTCCGGGCTTGGAGCAAGTTGGGATAGTGGAAGGTGTCCCTGCCCATGGCAGAGGATGGAACTGGATGATCTTTAAGGTCTCTTTCAACCCAAACCATGCTATGATTATGTGATCCTATGACTGGAACAACCAGGGACACAGTAAAGTACCAACCAGACCATGGGTCCTGTAAGTCTCATTCCAGATTCATACCACACACCAGGTGCAGAGTTTTGATTAAATGGAAGCTCCCACAGGATTTGTTTCCTGCCTTCAGCAGACCATAAACCACCAGAAGCTGCCAAGGCTGAAATTACCATATGACTTTGACTCTATCTTAACCCCCAATGGAACAATGAGACACCTAAACAGGCACTCATCTCTTTCTGACAAACCACTAACCATATTCCCTGTCTCTCTGCTTCTCCAAGATAAAACTGCAGGACTCTGTGTCCTACTGTATGAAAAAATTGATACGCAGCTTCCAAGATCATAAAGGATGGTGTACTAGTTTGAAATCAAACCAGTGGGAGATCACAAGTCAGAATTATAATTTAATGGAAGAAAAAGAAAGAAATAAATAAATGCAGTAATACAAGGATACTGACAAAAGTCAGAAATACAACCTGACACTCTAATGGTGGAGGCAGTCCAAGCGAAGCAATTCTGTTGACACGGGGATCCTGTAGAAAGAAAGGTCTGGAAATCCGGCAGTAGCTCTTTTCCTCTGGGAGTCCAGTAGGCAAGTGCTCCCGTGGTGTTCAGGATTTCAGCTTATATCCATGATGGAATAGTTGGTTCCTCCCTCTGGGCGGAGCATCTCACAATGGGATGGTGAGTCATGAGATAAGGCACTGATGGGCCATTAACAGGAGGTAGTCCAGGGGGGTGTTATCTCTGAGTCATGGGACCAGGCATTGATGGCCCATTAACAGCAGATAGCCCAGGGGGAGTAGGCAAGGAAAACAACACCTGTTCCAACAGCTCATGAAGATGGTAACAGAATATACTTCAACCCAGGACAGATGGTCACTCCTGTAGTGCAGCTTTGAAGAATTCCTACCTTCCAGTCAGAAGAAAGGAGGTAAGAACAGACAGCATGTCCAGGACATTATCCCTTCCAGCAGACATGTATGTTGTCCAAAAACTAGAGGAAGATCTTGGAAGAAAATCCTCTCATCTCACTTTACCAAATCAGCTAAGAAGTAAGAGTGAAAAACTGCATGCATTAAGAAGGATTCAAAGAGTGCCATGTGTTTACAGCTGCCTTGGACAAAATACAGATGACAATATTGGCTAGAATCATCTGAGGTGTATGCATCAAGCAGCAGGTATCAAGAACTAAGAGATTCAAAAAAGGCTCACAGATCTACGACAGGAGCAGAGTGAAATATACTTTTGTATTGGGAAAGTTAATACAAGTTCTATCCCACCTAAAGCCACAAAGTAACATAGAAGGGCTCTGAGGACCTACTCATGTCCCATAAAAGACCACAAAAGTGAGGATAAGAAGACAGGCATGGTAGGATTTTGTCTGCGTTCTCAAATAAAAAAAAAAAGTTCTGTTCAAGGTGAGGATCAGAAGTGTCAACCCAGTAACATAATTCTAAAAAACATGTATTAAAGACACAGAAAAAAAACCCAGAATCAGCACCAAGGCCAGTAAGACATGGGCTTCATTGATAGAAAACTTCCTGTCCAGAAAAGCACTCCACCACTCCAAGCCACAAGTAGTTGGTAGATTCTGCTTGGATACCACAAGCTTACATTGCAGTGATCTCTGTAGATCATGACAGATAAAATATACTGTAATTTTCCAAACCAGGGATATCAACTAGAAGTGCAACACGAGCATGTGAATTTAAGAGTTCGAGCCTGAAGCACTGGTGTTACTTCCACTGATTTTGCTGCCCAGATGCAGTGGAACACCATCCACTGGGGCTGATTGTGCTTATGATAGGACTCATCCAGTACAAGTGTCTCTCATCTTCTCACGGTTTCTTGTCACAATACAAGTGAATCAGTCACAGAATCACAGAACACAAAAAGTAAGCCTAAATGAAAATATCTATCAGGCCCAGGGAGGATCCAGGGTGTTTCTGGATCACAGACATGTTTCACTTTAAACACACTAAACAAAAGAGGTGATGGACAAACTACAATGGCAACAATAAAACTAATTATTTTCTGTGAGGCAGAAAATTACCAGTAGTTTCAAACAGAGATGGTAAAAAGCAAATTCAAAACACTACAGCACAGAAGCCTCTAAAAAGGAGCAGAACTATTCAGTCCTTTTGTGAAGACTTGAACGCTTTATTGCTGTACAGCCTGAAACAACAGACACTCCATATAGCTTTCCCACCTGGAATGCACTTGGCATGGATTCATCTCTGTCCACATGAATTCACATTCCTTCACCAGACAGGCTTTTGAAATAAAATTTATGAGGTTTTGCAGTGCTCAAAAGAAAACATAAAAAATGAGTCAACCTGAATGGGAACTCTATCATCAGGGAAAGCTTTCTCCTAAACCAGGTGTAGCCTCTGGTAACTGAAAGGAAGAGAGTTCCTTTCCTGGCTTACCCCAGGTGTATGGAAGCAGAGCCTGATAACTCAGTTCAGACTCCAGATACTTTTTGTAACTCAGTCCCTCAGTGTCCTCCCACCACTTCCAAGCTCTAAGTCTTGTTTCCTTCCTCCAGTCCCATTTCCAGGGGAAGTTTCTTCTAAAGGAAGGATCCAAACTCTGAAGTGCATGAAGGCTCAAGTAAAATAAGGCAACCGAACAATGTAAGTGTTTTACAGGGAGCAGAAAGAACATTAGTACACTTCTGCTGGGACTTCTGTAGTAAGAATCTCCCCTGTCAAACCAGCCTTACTAAACACAAGAAGTGGACTAGAGCACACATGCTTTTTTCAAAATGCAGTAAGTTACCAAACAGATTTTTAACAAATAATAACTTCATTCACCAAAAAGTACTAGAGGATGCAGAGCATCTGATTCAGAGACAATCCAGTATTTTGGTTCTAGACTCACCAGAAGTCAGACGGAATAGAGATGGGGAAAAAGGGGTACGCTCACAAAGACAAACAGAAATACTCCTTGGAGATGTAGAGAACTAGGAAAGCATTAGGAGCTCAAACTGGCAACAGATGTCAAGACTAATAAGTATATTAACAGCAAGAAGAATGGCAAACAATAAATGTCTGCTATTGAATGGGGTTGGCACAGAGCAGTAACAAAGTAAGCAACCAACAGCTGTCAGGAGGGCTGAGCTAGGAATCATCCATGCAAACCAGACACACAGGTGTCCAAGGAATCTGAGAGGATGCCTCCAGGTGTTTTAATTAGAGATGGCTGCTGTAATTGCAATGTCAGGCTCTATTATTTTTCACAGGTCGTGGATACTGGGGGAAGGCCCCTGATGCCAGGAAAAGAGTGGCACACTTGTGTGCAAAATCCAAGAAGACAGATCTGGGAAACCCCAGTTCAGTCAGCCTCTCTTCAGTACCTGCAAAAATGATGGAGCAGATCCTTATGACAGCTATTTCCAGATACATAAAAAACAAGATGGCAGCTGAAGATGCCAATTTGGATTTACTAAGTATAAATCATCCATGACCAATCTCAGTGTCTTTTCTAATGAAGCAACTTGCCCCATGGTTAAAAGGACAACTGTGGATGTCATCTACCTTGACTTTAGTGAAGCATTTGAGTTCTCCTTCAACATCCTGGCTGACAAACTGCCAAGATATGGATTAGTGTCCTGTTTTAGTTTTCTTCTCAGTAAGAGAAGTAAGTAGAAAACTCCATTAAAATATGGTTTCCTTTTCCCTTTCAGGCATATTTTCTCTGTTTTAAGGAAGTACATCCTGCAAAAAACCAAACCGCCACAAAATGTAGCATTATAGGATCTGAGCATTTCAGCAGAGAGCTTTTCTTGGATATCAGTTGTGACTGTGCCATCCAACCCAGTGGTTAGCATTGAACCCACAAGTGGCTTCCACTAAACTTTCTCTATAGCAAGAGCATCAGGCATTCCTGAAATCCTCTCACACTCCACTTACTCCAGGAAGTATGCCAAAAGGGATGATGAGAAACTCAGTCCATGCTGCAATTAAATGTAAAACCAGAGACACTCGGTTGAACACATCCACCACGCAGGAGAGGCCAGGCAAATTCTATAATGCAGACTGGCCAGTATTACACAAAGTCCACCAGATCCTGTGAAAAGGAGCAGTAAGTTTTGAAGAGCAGCCAGAGGAGGTTTTGTCAACTAGGGAACCAGATCTTAGCACTGATCTAGTTCATCAGCAAACTCGATTCACCTGTGCCATGGTCCAGCTTCAAATCCCTCAGGAGAGGAGAACTGCCAGCTGAAAGACATCCCTGGCAGCAGCAGCATGTTCCCAGGCATCCTCCTACTAGGACTGTCCCACCTCAGGGACACCACAGATACCCACAGCATGTGCACAGTAACAGACAAATTAATTAATTAGTAAATGCAAATCTAAACTCAGCATGTTTGCACCAGATTTGCTGCACAAGCAGGGATTGTACTGCCACAGCTATGCAGCTAAGCAATCTACTGCAACAAAGCAGCTTGGCACTAACTATTGCAACACTTTGCAAAGGAAGCTCCTGGTCCATTCAAACACAAAACTAGCATCTCCTTCCTTTAAAGCATCTCAAAAGGCAAAACTCCCATGAAAAGATGTTCATATAGTAGACAATTTGAAGGAAGAGGTCTTCTCTCAGGAATTTAAGTGCTTTGATTACACCGTGTTCTCCTACCACAGTATTGACAGAACAAAGTCAAGTTTACAGTTGTGGGGCTTTTTCCCCCATCTTTATATTGGTGGAAAGATGCTGGCAAAAGATGCAGGCATTACATCACTAAGAATGGGAGAAACTAGAGAGAAAATGTGGAGTAAAATGACACCTTCATAAATTACTTTTAGCAGAAGAAGGCCAGTTGCTACATGATAAAACAAAATAATTCTGGCTCTATAAGGAACAAGATGTCCCAAAACTCACTAATTACCAAAACTTTAGATATAATCATAACTGGCTCAGAAAAGCAGGATTGTCTTACTCAATCTCATGAAAAACTGCATTTGTCCCATAGCACTCAAGCGAGGACTTACAACTGAATGTATCAGGTCACTGCCATATAATCTCCTTGGCGTAAGTTAAGGCCTGATATGGAGTTACCAATACTTTGCAACTAAGTTTCTTAGCAGAAAATGGATAAGGAAGTATGAAGACACCCTGACAAAGACTGTACAACATAATGGGATCTATTTGTTCAACCTTAGGGAGGTGTTTTGGGCCCAGAAAGAATGAATACAACAATTCAACAACAACAAAACCCAAACAAACAGCAACAGAAACAACAAAACCAAACAAAACAATGCTGAACCCCAAACAAACAAACTACCAAACTCAGTTGATTGAAGCTGTTCATATAGGGAACCCTAAAAGAAATTTCTGTTTGCATTCCCTTGCCAAAAGCACACAAAATGGACACTTAAAAAATTTGGCTGTGATGAAAATTCCAAGACTGCTAGGAGGGAATCACAAGACAACACATATGTGCACGTACCAAACAAGGTAGTATTTTATTTTACAAAAGCACACAGCTCTCAGAACTATTCATTTGCAAGTTGTATTTTAGCAAGGAAGTTTAACAAACAGATTGACAGATCTGATGCTGGCCAAAAATTCACAGTACTGTAAGACTCCAGACCAGTAGTGACTGTTCTTTGTATGTGTACACTGATTTGAGAGGTCCAAACTTAATACAGTCCATTTTTCTGACACCTGAACTGGTCCAGATCCTGGCTTTCCAGGCAGTCATTGATACAGTAAGAGCTGAGTTGCTTCTGCAGTCCTCTAGGACTTCTGACAAGAGAAGATATTATTTCATGTATTTTGCAATAAGCTACTAACAAGCAGAGCTGGTTTGCTTGCATTCAGATTTGTGGGGAACTTTGCTACACAGAGAAGGGTAGGGAAGGAGAGAAAGAGGAGTTAAAAATAACACAAATTGTTTCTGAGGCATCCTTTGGGTTTGAAAGAGAAGATATTACTAGAAAATCCAATTAAACAGCAGTATTACAGATATGGAGGAACTAATTACATCTGGAGATCACAGATACCCCCCACATCCTATTTTTCTAATTTCAGGTGGTATGCTGCACTGAGGCACTCCAGCTGCATAAACAGGTACATCCAGATTATTTTCATGTTCGCTGTAAAATCCCCTATAACATGTATCACTCCTGCCTTTATGCATCAATATTCAACAGCAATTTCAACTACCATTTTGCTCTACATGCCACACTTTGATGAAGATTAATTTCATCACTGAGAAAATTTGAGAAAGGACATGGTAAAATTTGTAAAAGCGTGTAAACACTCTTACTTACAATGCTCTGTCCTAAATAACCTCACCTGTTCACCTCTCACATTAGTGAAAATTGGGTATGTATTCCTATGCTTTGTTTGATCCCCTATAATACTGTACTTCTTACCCTACAGTTACTGTTCCTATAAGACTCTTGTGAAGGATATTCTCAGTATTTAGTGAAGTCTCATTGTTTGGATGTCCAAAAGTAGTCAGTCCCCATGCAAAATGCGACCCAGGCACAGAGCTCTAGTGCATCCCTTTCCATTTCACACCACGGCCTTCGTTAACAAGGTGATCATATTGTCCTGTCTCCAAGAGGAAGCATTCACTGGGGCGAGAGGGAGGGAAGAGAACACAGAACATGCACATAGAGAAAGGCTGTACTATGACTAAGAACAATATTGTACTTAAAAAGAGGGATGGGGGAAGGGAACTAATGTGAGTAGATTGTTAGAGAAGAATGCAAAGTCCTCACCACAATACTAATCAAACTTCCTTTGTCCTACATACACATGCCAAGCAGGAACTCTGTATTTCTGCCAGAAACAGAAACATGCATTTTCCATATGCATGACAACATTTTATCTTTATAGAGAGGTAAAAGCCACAGAGGGGAAAAAAAAAAAAAAAAAAAGGTGAGAATGCAGAAAGAAATGAGGCTTAAAATGCACAACACTCCATTCCATCCCCCTTCCCCTCACGCCAACCTCTCATCTATAATCCAACACAAGAGAGACAACAGGCAAACAGCAAGAGGTCATCTTCAAAGGGCTGGTTGCCAAGGGAGGCCAGTGGAAAGAGCGAAGGCATGTCCTCATCAAAGTCCAGCAGCTGTGGGAGAGCCACAGAGGTGCAGCTTCCCCTGGGGCTGCAGTGAAATTCAGAGATGGAGGATAAAGCTGGAGCTGGCAATATAAAGTGGGCAGCTTTGCACTTTGCTTCAGGGAAAGTACAAAAGAGAAGGGTTAGGATATTTTAATCCTTCTCTCCACCTTTTTCTGCACTTGAGATACTTGAACTGCTGTTTAAACTCATCAAGATATGTCGTGTAGGATATGCTGCAGCAGTAGGCAGAAGGCAGCAGCAATGATCAACTTTTTGCTTGGATAAAAATTAAAATTTTGTCTCAGTGACTACACTTAGAAGAGGGATGGAAAAGGTACAGCAGATAATGCACAGCCAGCTGAAGTTTCATTCTCACAGAAAACATAAATACATCTTCACAGTTGGAGCCTGGGAGACAGTCACACAATAAACACTGCCTGCAAACACTACCCAACAAAATATGTGTTATTTTGCTTGGAGAAACTGTGGAATAATTAATAACAAATTCCTAGCTACCTGCAATATTTGCATAAAAATTAGTAGAAGTCAATGTAAGAACAATCCCAGACTCTGCTTCTTAGAATTTTCATCACTTTTTGAGGCATTTTTATTATATATGCACATGATGACCAAATGTAAAAATTATGTCTAGTCCTCAAATACAGGAAAATCAGCTGCAAATGCAAGCAGTGAAATCTAACAGATTAAGTAAAATCTGAATGCAAAAAGGAAACGAAATTGCTCTGTTATGAACAAAAAAAATTAAAAATTAAGGAATAATTAAAAATTAAAATTTTAATTTTGTAGTTCTCAGAAGCTAGGAGCTACTCTGTTTTAGAAAACTGTCATTCTTCCCTGATGGAAAATAATAACCAAGTACTGATTCTATTAAGTGACTTAATTAGCCAACAGAAGATAAAAATTCAGTTCCTGAATTATCAAGTAATAGTAGGATAGAAATAATTTCATTATATTTACCTCCCACCTCACACCCAGTGTCTTCCCCACAACACACAAAGAAGGGAAGCAGCTGGCATCTGCTAAGGATGAACAGACACACTTCTTGAGCGTGTGTTTTGGAGCATGAAGTTTCAGTTGCTGTCAGCACAGTGGCAGCTTGAGTGCTAATTCAAATGGCACCCAAGTTACATGGTTTGAACAAATCCTCTGGCTTGCAATACGAAAAAAAGCCTTCAGCAAAAAAGGTTTTAATATTTAGAAAATTCTTGATCACTACCTTGACTGCAAGTCAGTCTGGAAGTACCATGAGGGAAAGAAAAGACAGATCAGCAATACAGTCAGCTTTAGTCAGCATAAAAAAAAAAAAGTTTTTCAAGGCTGAAACATAATAGTTCATAGCCTAAAGATGTACTCTGTTTCTCAGGTTAGTATGTGAACTAATCTTTGAGAATTTACATACACACTCTTTCAAGATTCTGTGAACCCTACGATCTCTGACCAACACAAAAGTCCCTTCAGCCTGTGCTTCACAATATGTTCTTATAAGTTTTTGAATGTGATGAAAATTAAACAGCCTAAAAGAGAACACTGATTTTGTGTCTTTCGGAGTGAGGTGATGGAGACCATCACAGCACCATCTCTGAGACCGTGCCTCGGATGTGCTCTCAGCTCAGCGGTGGAGTAGTGATGATTTCTCAGTTCCCAGAGCTAGCAGCAAGCATGGCCCTGAGGCACAGGCCCAGCAGAGGTGGGATTCCAGCACTGCCTGCTCTCACTGCCCAGACTAGACTTTCCAGCACACATTCTCCACACTCTCCTTCAGTTGCTCCTCCTACAATTCTATCGCATTATTTCTCAGGAATCTTATTTATTCCTCTGTCTTGATGTGAAAGCACCTCCACTGCATACTCTGCCCAGTCTTTCCTCGCTCCTCTGCCATAAATCAGTTCTGACCCAAGTCTACTGCAGAAACCTCTTCACACATCTCTCTTAAGACATGAGAGGAAGAAAAATACTGAAATCAGCCATGGGTATTATGGGCCTTCATTACTTCTTTGTTATGTTGCTGAAGAGTTATTGGGACACCTCTCCTTACTTCTTACCTTTGCGCACATTTCTCTAAAGCTTACCCTTTAAGATTTCTAAATTTATAAATATTTGACTTAAGGATAACTATCACATTCTTGTATTGAATTTTATCATAAATTACAAAGCACTCTACTGTTCTCTGCGTTTAACTTTAGCTTACACTGCAACAACCAAAAGATGTTCCAAGAAAATCCCTGCGACATTTTTTACTGAAATCTGAAGGCAGTGCTCATCTTATATTGTTTTTCAAAGTTTGCCTCTTGGTCAGATTCTTGTTAACCTTCTATAAGTAATATAAAAATACACAAACCAGTAACATTTACAGAAGTTATGTTTCCAACTCCAGCCGCCACATGTCCTCTCAGTTCCCTGTTTCCTCACTTCGTGCTACAAACCTTATCATTTAACTGTCCTTTAATCTGATAACCTCATATTTTTCAATGGATTTGTACTCAACTTACAGCTTCTACCCATGTGAAAACATATTAAGGTGCTAGGTAACACTGAGAGGGAGAGGACCCAAAAGGGAACACAGAGGTCTCCAAATAGGTACAGCCTTCTGTTTGCTTCCAAACTGTCTCCTCTTTCCCCAGAATCAAGTTCTCAAGAAATTATTTCCTCAATGTCCTTCATGCTCTGCCCTTGCTTTGCACATTTTCTGCCAAAGTCCAAACATCACACCTAGTTTAACATGCACTTCTTTGTCAGCTCCAATCAGCACCATCTCTCTGGCCTGTATACTGCAGAAATACAGGTGAAGCCAAAGTCTCTGCTGCCAACTACACGAGATGAGGCTCCAGAACAGGATGTACAACAGAATGTGATCTCCTTTACTGGAAGGTGGCATGACTTTTTCACTGTACCTCAGCTTCTCCCAGCAAAAAACAGATGCATTTCTCTGTTTCCTCTGACATCCCCCCAAGCCCACAGGTCCAGAATTCTCTCAAAGCTACTCACACCACTTCTGAGCCATTGGTGCAATTAAGGTGTCTCCTAAGGAGACAGCACCCACCCTCTGTTAGGTCCAGCCTCCTGCTTCATGGTTCCTGAGCCTGAGTTCACTCAGCAGCACACAGGCAGGCAGGCTGGTGTTACCTTGCTGCACCATGTCCTGTGGAGAACAGAGCAGCCCAAATGCCAGATCCTACACAATGAAGGAGGAAGGTGGCAGGATGGAAATCTTTCTCCCTCTGCTTAAACTTCCTCATTCGCAGCACAGGGAAAAGATGCCCCTGCCCAGAGAGGAACTGAGTACTTTAAAATAAGTACAGGCCAGTATTAGGGCATGTAAATCAGGTGCAAAAAAGTTGTTCCTGAAAACAGGTTAAGGTTTAACATTTGGGTTTTTCCCTAAAAGAAAAATACCCTGGTGCACTGGCTTCTCCATTTCAGATACTGCTATGAATAGCACACTGTTTCAACATTTTCTATTACAAGAATTCAGTGCTCAATCTTTCATGTTACCAGACAGAAAGCTCTCAAATCCACTGGGGGAGAAAACGCCCTTCTTAAAAACTACCACCTGATGGCAGCCTGTGGCTTCGGTCCTATTGTTCCAAGTGGCAACTGGCAACCATTTTGAGTGAGATTAGCTCTACCCTGAGTCACCACTGAAGAATGCTCCGTAGTAGAGAGAATGACTTGAAAATAAAAAGCTGTGCTTAATTCTAACGTAGCACATTGCTGAACTAGTCTCTTCAAACATTCCCATTTCACACGCTGTGAAATTTATCCTCCCTCCTTCAGCCCTAATTTGTTTTATTTTGCACAGAAAAAAACCAACTTAGATGTAACACAGGCTCCACAACTCAGTCCAGTGCACGACTCATAACATTTGGTCAGCATCAAAAGCTGACTTGATGGCCAGTTTCACTCGCTGCTCACAGCCTCTGCTCTGACATCTTGAACCAGAATCAGAACTATTCTGCACTCAACTAATTATCACTTCTTTGCTCTTTTTCATTTATCAAAGGCACTTGCAGGAACTTGGCACTTGGTGCCTGAAGGATTCAATTAACGTTATTTAAAGTCAAACTAACAATAATGGAAATTTCTGAAATTCTGGAGACCTGATGCACTCCCCTTTCATGACAAGGAAGTTATTCCTGATCTAAGAGCAAAATTCAATTCCTCTTTGAATAAAAAACTACAAAAGAGAACTGTTTCACAGAACTGTAAACCAAAACACGTTTTCTCAGCTTTTTCTGACACCATATTAATGTACATACTTATCATATTACAGCACCTTATATATATGGGTGGAAAAAAAAAAACAGGTACCAGAAATTTCTAAAGTTTAATTTTTACCATAATTAAAATAATTAAAGTCACAAGCCCAGTTCAGCCTTAAATTTCAGATGCTTGTGCTGTATTTCAAGATACGTCAAAAGTTCTTCCTCCTTTTCCCCATCTCTTTCCAGATTATTCCTCCTTCCTATGGCCACTAATCTATTGCCTCATTTCTCCTCTCTTACAGACTAGCCCTTCACTACTTTTCTTCCACCCCAACCTGCCCCCTTTTTTCTCATCCAACTCCTCCAGCCCTGGCATACAGCCCATGCTAATAAGTCCAATAAAGCCTATTGGCTTGGGTTTAATGCCGTGAATCCTGCTGGCACACCTCAACACTGAGGTATGCCTCACTGATTGGGAAATTAATGGTTTAAAGTGTACTCCAAAAACACAGCAGTGTGGGGTGAATGAGTGCTGTCTGCAGGACATTTCCCTCACATGTCAGAAAGTTCGGGCAGTGCAGTGAATGAGGTAAGATACTATGAGAAAAGAAAGTACAGTGTTGTGGTTAAAGCAGCTGAATGCTTCCCAACAGACGGGATTGCTTCCTCTGCCACAGGATTCCTATGCAATGTTGGGCAAGTCATAAAAACAGCCAAGCAGGGTGTGACCAAAAATCCAACCAGAACAGTATCCTATCTCCAACAGTTGCTAACTGCAGAAATTTGAAGAACATGAAAAGCAGAAAAATATGGAATGGTTATTCTTTAGATACAGCCTCTTAATTATGGCTATCACTGATTAAGACTTCCAGCTGAGATTTCACCCAGAATACTGTGTTTAAGCAAGCAATGCATTTATGTTCCATGTTTTTACCTAATTCCTTTGGGATGACACACATACTTATGGCTTTTACACCATCCTACAGCAAGAAACACAAACCTACTGTTTTTAAAAAGTCATTCTTTTGCTTGACTGTAAAGCTGTTTTGTGAATTTCACTGAGAATGCTCTGATAATCCTCATATTGCAAGGAGTAAACAATAATTGTTCTTTAATCACTGTCTCAACACCAGATTTTACTCAAAGTCTCTTGTCAACAGCCTCATTTCCAACAGTCTGATAAAATTCAGGTCTTTTACAGTGAATGTCACTCTGTTACATGATTCAGCTGATCCAGAGCTTGTGATCTACCTGTTCCTTTATGTGGCCTCCCCTTACAGTTTTATAATGCACTGCATGCAGCTTTTGAGCTCTTGGAGCCCAGTGGCACTCACCAAGCCTTCTGCTTTGCTGTCTGATAATTAGTCTCTTATCTTTCCTACTAATTGCGACATCCCATGAAATTTTCAGCGTTACACCAGAGTAAGGTTTTCAGAATACACTTTATCCTTAAGAAGGAAAAGAAATCTTAGCCACAATTTTGAGAAGCTTTTTATGATGATTTGTTCTTCCTGGTGCATGCCTCCCGCTTGTACTACAATTAACCAAGATAAGCACTGATAACCTGCTGTGATTAGGAGAATCCCTTTAACCAGGGTCTTTAAAAGGCACTTTCAACCAGATATAAACAAAGAGAACAGTCTGCAGAAAATGTGATAGACACAAAAATAAAAACAAAGTCAATGGAATCTATGCTCAATCACAAAAATAAACAGGAAAGGCTAGGCATTGTGAAAGGAACAAAAACACTCACAAGCACATCTATGCCCTCCACTGCTGGGGAACTGTGAATTTTGTCTGTACCATTTAAATAACTATTGGGGTTCATTTTTAAAAACACATGTAAGAGTCCATTCCATGAGGCATTTTGGGAATGGGTTGCCTATCTATAGAAAGCTAATATATATCATAATCACCAAAGGCCACAGGAGAGAAACATCTGAGCTGAAAAAGCCATGGTTAGGATGCTTCATTGACTGTCATACAGTACACACAGCCTCTGTCAGGTAGCTAACAGTACACAGCAAAGTATTCACCATCAGTCTCAAGACAGTCATTCTAGCTCGAGAATTCTCTACCATGTATTGGCTTACTTCTAGTACCTAATATCACAAGATAGCACTGTCCTTTTTCTTTTCTCAGAGTACCTCCAATCTTCATGGTAATACATTATTTTAGTAATATATTAGCTGATTTAATACATTCACCCAGATTAACAGTTTTCTCTGCAAAAATCATATCACCTTTCAGTAGCTAACTTCATAAACTAGTTTGGACACACACTTGCTGGTCCTTCATCTGATAAGCTCCTCTTGCTATCCTCTCCCAGTTCAGAAGAAAAAGGCCACATTTAATGCTACTCTTGTTAGGCTTTAAGGACACAATTTGTCATCAGCCTACAGGAGATGTTTTAAAACGTGTGGAGGAAGAGCTGGGAAGCCCTCTCTCCCCACTAATCTGTTACCTGTGGTGCTGATCTTCCTCAGAACTCTTAGGATGGGCTTGAACCTGGTTTATCACAAACAAACGAGAGACTATCACCTCTAATTAAACATAACAGAAATCACAATCCCAAAAATAGAAATACAGCCATTCAAGAAAACTTGTCTTTGTATGACAAGGCCATGGACACTGTTGTTCAATAAAAAAAGTTAGCACATTTTCTCCTAGATTAATAACCTCTTCTAGTTTCTTAAACAAAAGAAAATCTGAATGAACAAATCAGGCATTGTAGTTGCAGTGCTACAGCTCTGTTCCTATATATATTCCCTCAGGCTAGAGTCTGAATAAAACCTGTTCATGATCAAACTCATCTGCTCACTATCATCATCAGCTTCCTGTTCATTCATCAGTATATGAATGGTTACAATAGGGCCATCAAGACAAAAGATGGCTTCAGAGGGAATGTCTAACAGAGGAAGAAGTTACATCAGCCTGACGCTCCTTTGTTCACAAAGCTCTGACCATTAATAGCAGCTAAAGACAAGGCAGCTGCTGCACAGAATTAGGAAGAGACAGAAAGAACAATTGCTTCCTGGAAACATTTTTTCCCCTGCAGCTCAAAAACACTCTACAGAATTTACTCTGAACAGTAAGAGAATGAGAAAAATTCTGGAGATTTAGTCATCTTCCCTCCAATGCTGTTAGTGAGCAATTTAAGTAGGTACCTGTCAGGCGTGCCAGTAAAATTGCTGTTCCACATCTCCTGTACTACATGCAGCAACATGGACTCCACTGCTCTTCAAAAATAAAGTACAATGTCACAGTATGAAGCAACACCCCAAACCAAAACAGATCTTCCCCGTGCTCTCTCAAATTCAGGCAAGAAAGCTACACATGAAATAATGGACTGGAAAAAAATATGATAGACAAACCCATCAAGGGCTCTCCTGTAGAACTTGATCCTTAGGGGAAGAGCTAAGCCACAAGCTGGTAAGAGCCTGGAAGCATGTACTGCAGAATTCTCACCATCTGCTTGCTCTAATCTTACATTCCTTCACAAGTATCTGCTACTGGTTTCTGCCAGAGAGTCACTGGAGCACAGAACTTTTTTGGTTAACTCAGCATGGCAGTTGTATTAATACACTTGGTTGAATGAATCGAAAGGCCACAGATACTGCTGGCAGAAGTGGCTGCAAGAACTCAGTAGAGCATACAGGAAATCAGCTGAAACCTCTTTTTTTCATTCTGGTGCTCACTAGAAGCAAAGAATGGAGATGCCATACTGATGGCAGAACCCACCAGTTATGGGCAGAGAAACCTCTGTTTTATCAACTGCTTCTTCTACAACAGACTGGAACAGTCTGTCCCTCACATATGTGGATGGGATTTCCAAAAAGAATATATTTTAAAGCAGAAAGCTGTGGTAACAGCGAGAATTCCCATCCCAGAATTTTTCTCTAGCCTCTGTATATGGTGAGGGGAAAGCGCCTGCAGCAGTAACACAAGTACAAGTCAGAGCCCATCTCAGAGCTCTGTAAGATGTGCAAATTTCCTGGTGCCTGAAGGTTTGGTAAGTAGAAACCAAAATCAGAGTATTTTAAGTGTATTGAAGCACTTTCTAGTAGTGTCAAGTGTCAAATCACACCCATCTGTAGAAGCAGCATGGCAGAAGAGATGCAGGAGGGTAAAGAGAAAAAGATCTGATGCTGACCAGCAAAATTTAGAAATTTCCACATGAGGCAACACAAGAATGCCAGTATCATCCCACATACTCCACAACAAAGAAGATGAATCCCTTTTTCAGCAGGGACCTTACTGCTTGCCTTATTAAGGTAATAAACTGATTCAGCAAACTATAAATGTAGCTTTGAGCCCAGAAGAAAGAATTGAAGTTAACAATATAGGCAGTCACCTTTCCCTCATGATAGATTTTCAGACTTCAGAGTGCCACAATTTTGTGTACTAACGTGAACTGCCCCACAAATGGTCTCAGGCCTACATGGGAAGGAAAGTTGTAGATTTTGCCAGCAGAAATAACCACTTTTGGCATCCTGGAATACATTTTGGGACTGAGATAATCCCATTAGGTAAAAAAATAAGTGAAACAGTGCAAAATGGTGAAGCTGATTTTAAGTTTTGGAGTTAACTTCCCAAAGACTTACAGAGGGACGGGCACTCCCTCCCATGGACCTCCAGTCTATACCATGAGATGCATGCAGGCTTTGCTCAGAAGAGCAAAGCAGAAGAGCTTGTCGTGCTTGAGCTCCAAACGTGTATAATCAATGCAACTATATTAATTGATACACACTTTCTGGTAGTACTTACTCATCCAGGCTTTGAGTCACGTCCACACGTAACTTTTGGACATCAGGCTGTGCTAGCTCAGGCCATTTGCCATATATATAAAAACGCCTTTGGGTGGAAAGCTGGACTACCATGCTCTATCTCACAAATCCACAAGGTTCCCTTTGAATTATGAAGGTGGGACCTTTATAAGCAAAATGAAGGTTCAGAAACACACTTCTGCAGCTGTAGCGTATAAAGAAAAGTGAGGTCTGTAACAAAGAAGATTGAAAACTCCCTCCACGCCTGCACATCTGTTCCAGAAAAGTCACACCTCTTCTTCCCCCTTTCCACATAGATAAAGGGGGGGAACAACTGTTTCTTTCCCATTCACAGCCTGTGCCTGAACAAGCCTGCACTCCTTGACAATGGATTTGGCTTATCACTTCCCCTCCAACTCCACCTTGCCTGTGCATAACTTCTTTTCATACAAATCCCAGAAATTTTTAACTGTCATTCTCAAGAGAAAACAGAATAAGCTTCCATTTTAATAAGGAAGGCAGTCTGAAAACAAGCATTTCTTCCTTTACCATTTTCCTACTTCATTCCACATGGACACCACAAGTGAGAGAATACCAGACGCTGAACTTGGGCAAAGTAAAATACAAAAAATTGCAACTTTCCAAATGTTTGAGCTCCATGCTATTCATGAAAACCTTCGATATACTGAGGTATCCCTGCTCTATCTCTGTGGCACATGCTTCACCTCTCTAAACAAACAAGGACTGTCTTTGTGCCTTTGTTTAAATTAAGAAAAAAAAAAAAAAAAAACAACCTGTCTCACAGGCTGTGATTACATCAGCAAGAGCATTCTCCTTTTCTCTATCAATCCTCCCTTACTCAGGCTTTGAAGAGCCTCTGTGTGCTGCTGCCACTTCCTTTGATCTTTCTATTTTATGCCCCAGGGCCAGCCCTGATAATATCTGCTTTGCCTGCACAGTTTTGGAAAAGGCAGCAGCACCCATTCCTGTCCAAGAGCAGCTTTGTGAACACACTGAACCGGCATGTGTGCCCTGTGATCCGGGAGCAGCAGACACACAAAACACACAGCCTGCACACACGCCACTGCAACAACATGTGGGCAGGCTGCCTGAGCCCTCCTGTTAGCGGCTGCATTTTCACTCCTCCTAAAGAATAGATGGCCGAAACAACTTATGGTTACTGTTTCCATAGCCATGCGGAGGAACAGCAGAAACTCTAGAGGAAAACGCTGCCTATTTTAGCAACTAAATTCTTGACACTTTTTTGGTTCGGAAAAAAAAGTCAGAGGTAGAAAGCTAAAGACTGAGTGGCAAAGAAGCAGGGAAAGAAACACAGATCCTACCAACAGCCAAGTGTCATATTCTTAAATAAGTAAAGATGAAAGGAGATGCTTACCATTTTTATTAAAGATAACTCTAATTTGAAATGCGGAGATCTGACCTACAGCACTACCATTACTGTCTCTGCAGCAGATATAGCCAGGTATTTTAATGTGACCCCTCATTAGCTGATGGGTAAATTGGTTTTGATTGTCCCTTTAGTGGCATGGCTAAAAGGAAATTTGTTTTCATAAGTTTCATATAATAACATCTCCCAAAAAATATTGGCAAGAAATTATTAATCCAAGAGACAAAGTGTTACCCTAGAAAATCAGGGAGCAACTTCAGTCTGTCTAATTCCACTGCTGGTCCTGGTAGGAGACACCACGTGTATCAGACCCAGTCTGCATCAGGTTGTGCCCATGGCAAGATTTGCTCTCCAGAAGCAGTATGCAGCAGTGCCATGCAGAGTTCTGCAGCATGCTGCACACAGCAGAGGATACACACAGCTTCCCACTGTACAGCACTATTAACCCAGTGGCTTTTCTCACAAACATCATGTTTTGGTTTCCTCCATTTGGGGCAAGTGCCACTAGGGTCATTCTCCTGTCAGCTCTTGCTACACCTCAAGCTTAGCTTGGCTAAGGTGTAACATCAGGCCTGAGATTTCACAGGTTCTAGCCAACTTCTGAAAACACTTTCCAGACAAGAGTTCAACCTGCTTTACACCATTCAGCAGAGGTGAATCTTTCTCATCCCAGACAGCAGCAGTGTGTACTTCACTACCAGATTACATCAGAAGCAGTCAAGGAACTTACAACAGGACCCCTGTTTTTCTCATGCCTTTATGGGAAAGGATATTTTTAATCTATATTTCTTACAAACTGTCCTAATCCAAAAATTTGTAAGAACTAGACAGCATTTGAAGAATTTCAGAAAGAAAGCCTTCCCACTGAGACAGTGAAGGCAAGATTGAAAGAAACCCTGACCTTCTCTGCCATCTCACACTGCATTTGCAGGCAGCTGCGTGTTCCAAGCTAAGCCCACTGCAAACTGCTAGCTACAACCCCATTCCAGGTTTTACCCTCAGCCGCTCCTCCTAGTACTTCAAAGGAAAAGTATTTTTGTACAGCCCAGCAAGGAGTGTAAACTGTTCAGCTGCTTCCAAAGCAAGATTATTTAACTCTTAAGTACCCAACATCCCCTGCCCTCAGCAAGGGATGTCTGTGGAAAGTAAAAAAATTTACCAGGAGCCTAAACAATTAGTCTGTTGTGTTCATGACTTAACTAAAAAGTGGCATGCCAACAGCCACCTTCCTATTTCTCTTCCCTCTTGTTTTGGAGGGGAGAAGGAGGTCAGAAAAATTAAAACTCATAAAATGAATTTGTGAGGGCCACAGAATCACTGAATGGTTTGGCTTGGAAGGGAATTTAAAGCTCATCTCATTCCAATCCCCTGCAATGGTCAGGACACCTTCCACTAGACCAGATTGCTCCAAGCCCCATCCAACTTGGATGGGACATCCACAGCTTCTCTGGGCAACCCGTGGCAGTGCCTCAACATCCTCAAAGTAAAGACTTTTTTTCATAATAACACAGATATTTTCTATAACACATTACGATTTTGTTTAAACTGCCAGAAGACATCATTTCTCTTAATAACGTCAAGTCAGCTATAACTGTCTAAATACCTTCTGAAGTCAGGCCAAAGGATCCCACAACTCCAGCAAACTCCAGTAAACTAAATGCTTCCCTTGGCCTCCCACCCATTCTCACAGTAGTGAGAAGCTGGAGCACAGGCTTCCTCACAAATGAAACCTCAAATAAATCCTTGCAGAAAATATGAAAATAGCCTGGCTGGCATGCTGAGAGACAACTGTAAAGGTAGACACTAAATGATGCTGTTCTTAAATTAAAAAGGGGACAAATTTAATTACTTTTGTTCCAAAGTTCCTCATGAAGTTTGACTTTCCATGCTCAGCAGTGATTTCTCCACCACTTGGAGCACATAAGTGGACCAGTGCCCACCACTCCCCTCCTGTTCCCTGGGGTCCCAATTTTGTTTCAGGCCCAGATGGTTCACAATTGTATACAAACACTTATAACCCACCTTTCATCAACACAGAGATCCAGGGAAAGGTACTCATCTTTACATTAAGAGAAGATGGGTAGACTTTGATCTCAAACAAACCACTTTATTTTGTCTGACATCAGCAAATATACTCAAGCATATTAACTCATATTTCAATTACAGAATCTGCAAAACCCATTGGGATTTACTGTATCCAAGTTTCTTTTTGCTTGGGTATTAAACAACAGAGGTTGCCTACTAATTAAACACAAGACTCTTGCTTACAGTGAGGCTGTCCATGCCATTTTTCTAGTTATGCTTTTATTCTACGCTTTATTTTTTATATTGGAGCTTGTCTGACTTGTATTTGCACAAGGCTACACTCAAGCTGTATCTTCTTTACTAAGGCACATCTGTTTTCAAAACACTCAAAGCCTGGTAGATATGCTGCCAAAACCTTCATCCAGATTACAACACAGGATAAGATATTGGTTTTTTAGTTTGGACATTTTAGTTCCAAAATATTTTTTTTTCTCTCATACACCTAGCTGATAGTTCAAATAACTGCACCTCTGTTACCAACAGAGAATGAAAGCTCAGATGCATTAAACTCCTCCTTGCTTTGTCAGATGTTATCCTGTATCTGCAGAATGGAGAAGGGGCTCATTTGGAGTGCTGCAGGTATATAAAGGTAAGTCCCTTCCTCTTAAGAATAAAATGAACAGTGTCTGCTGCAGCACTGCCACAGCAGCACCACGAGTCTTCACTTCTTATCATCCTCCAGACTGAATGCTATTTATTCAGACTGTATTATGACAGTTTAGTAATAAGGATTTGGAATTTTACACATTTATTTTATAAATAGCTGCATTCCCACACTGCCTTCTGCCTGGTAGCATTAAAATTTCTCTTTTCTTCTCCCTTCTCTTCAGCAGTCTCACTTATTTCGAGGTGGTCCCAAAGGTCTGAGAGCAGGACAGAATTACCATCAGGAAAGTCAGGGGTGCACGTGTGGAAAACACAAGCAATAAAACTGGGGTTTGTAAGGCAATAAAGTACAGCCAAGTGCTTTTCCCTCACCCGATTTTGCTGAATGGAGGAACAGTCTCAAGTTCTTCTCCTAAAACTCTTAGGAATCTTTAACATCCAGCCCATGAGCTGCCTCTTCCGACCTCTCTATGGTGTCAAAACTATGATTTCAAAGTTAAGAACAGTCAGGACTGAATAGAACCTGTAAAATTATGAATCTCTGTGAGCATTTAATGTGATAAAGTTGTTAATTTCCTGATGATAGTTTTCTGCAAGACCTATGTCAGTACACAAGATGGACACACAAACCGAGTGAGGGTTCAAAAATTAGAGAGGCTACCCCCTGTAAGAACTTCTTATTGAATGCAAGCTGAAAACTTACCTGTCAAACAATTCTGTGCAAACCTGAAACTGGCTAAAAAGCATCCCTAATATATATGATTCATATGGCTGCCTGAATAGCTCCTTCAATGACTGTCTCTACAAAACATGGGTAAGCAACTCACACCAAAATATAGAGAAATAACAGCCAGTTCTATATTATTCAGTTTTTTGAATTGCCACTCAAAATATTCAATGTTCTAGGTGCTGCATTACTTCATTACCAGTGGCTAATCTTTGCAACAGCTGCACCACTCACTCACCAGCAGAGCCTGAAGAATCAGCACATATCCTATAGGAGAACCAAAAATTCAATTCTTTTTTCCAAATACTATGGAAACAGCTTGGGCAAATCACAACAGCAGGTTTCCCACACAGATAAACCAGAGGGAACTCAGTTGAGCTGTACTGTGAAAACACAGCTGTGGCTGCTTGCAAAGCTTTGGTGCTGCCATTGACAGATACAACAGAAAGTGTGTCACAGGGAATTTTGGTGTCAGGCAGCAGTGCCTGTGCCTCAATGTCCAGTACAGTGCTCAAGATCAATTGTCATGCCCAGTCCTTACCAGTGCTGAAATGGAAGACGAGACAGAATCCAAAATATTTGATAACAGATCACCATTACCTGGGAGCAGTATTAACTTTATAGAAACATTTTTGCACAAGTGACTGATGCAAGGGGATATGTCAGGCCCAAAAAAGCCATTAAATCCTATTTTGAAAGTTATATGATTATTCTAATATTTAATTGAGGGAAAATGAAGCTCTGCCTTTCTCATTTTCAGTCTAGAAATATCTTCAATCAATGCAGCTAGCAGCTTAAAATCTCACACTACAATTTTGGAAACTTGATTTGGCTTTGGGCAGGTAGGCTGGGGAAGGGTGGTTGGCAAACACTTCTTATCACAAAATGTACTATAAAATGAAGTTGATGACAAATTTTCTATTATATGGACTACAACAGTAGTAGATTAACCTAACAGACCAGCACACTCATGCAACTACTTATGCACAACCCATCTTTTGGGCAATATTAGAGCAAAAAAAGAGTAAATCCTGCTGGAACTTTAAGACACGTGTCTGAATAGCCAACTTTTGGATCTGCTTATTTGCACTTTAATTCTGTCAAATCCGTAATTTTGACCCCAAGAAGGGTACAGAACTGACTTCCAAAGCACTACTAATTAGCTTTATTCAGGAAAGGTAAGGTCTCTTGAGATAAAAAATACCACCCTTTGTTCCTCTGCCTGCAACCCATCTGTAAGTAATTTCACCACGAAATATCAGAACATGACAGAAATAGTGCCACCTATAAAATTGTCCTGAAGGATAACCATGACTCAGGCACTAGTGATTATTTTAACAAACCCTACAGGGCTGGGTTGGGAATTCCAAGATTCTGCACTACCTTGGCCTTTCCTTTCAGTGTCCTTTGAGACCTGGTCCATGTCAAGGGACCAGAGGTAAGAGATAGTAAAAGTAATACTTAAGGAGCATCACATATAAGAAATTCTCTCTTTTCTTAATTTAATTCTCTTTTACTGCACATTTTTGGCTAGATATAACAAAGAGCTTTTATCAAATACCTCCAACTACACAACCAAAACAATCACATTTCAAAACATGCCAAAGGTTCCTTCTCTACTCTCTAAGACAGATGAGAAGAGAAATTCAGCTACACAAATATTAACTCAGAATTAGTCAGAGGTTATAATAATTTCTTCCTGTCTTAATTATTGTAGAAGTGTGGGGTTGAAACATTAGGATTGTGAACTTATATTAATTTTCTTGCAAATCATTTTCACCTTGAAGTTCAGAAACAGTTGTGTGTGTCCCTGGTAGTGCCCTGAGAATTCACCCAGGAACTAGAAGGAAACATAAAGTGAGAATTCAAAGGCAAGAAAAAGGCACCAGGATAGAAATTAGAGGTCAAACCTAATTTTTTTTCTCCCTTGCTCACCCATCCAGATTAAACGTCTCTGCTCACTCACCAGGGCTCCTGCAACCATGCTGCCAGCCCCAGGAACAACACATCTCAGCCTGTGACCAGCAACAGAGTCTGCCCAGAAAGCTGCTCCCCACCTCCTCTCCATCCACCCCAGAGAGCAACAACGTGGGCTTAGCAAAACCCACCTGCAGGACAGCAGGGGAGAACTGCTGCTCTGCCAGGATTAGCTGCCAAATTTTAAACACTATGAATGAAGTTTATTCACCCACTGAATAATCTAGCACCTGCCTCAGTACTAGAAATATGATCCTAGAGTCTTAACATCAGAGATCAATTCCCCACCAGCTAAGGAGAGAGAGGAACAGGTCAACATCAGAAGACAGAAGTATTTTCCTAGAACATGCATGATTTCAAAGCAATCCTTTCTAGCATTTCAGTTAGGCAGCATATGCTCACCTGTTGCAAAGCAGAGCATATGTTTTGTTCTAACCCATTTTGTTCATGCTTCCAATAATTCGCTTCATTCACTGTTAGCAGTCATCCCTCAGCATCTGCAAGGACATTTCATTGACAGGTTTCTAAATGGACAGTAAAAAAACCAAACCAATCCAAACAGGTACCCCTAACGTCCCAGTCGAACAGCAAATTCTTAATTGCTTTAAAAATTACTACACACTTATAAAGGTACTCTGTATCCTTAACAAGTAAGCTAAAGGAGAAGCACTGAAAATGCCTGCAATTTCCCTAAAAAATGTATTTTTAATGTAAATATAAGTTGCCTTATCTCTAAATACATATTGGGCTGTTTTTTTAAATTATATTCTCCTACCAGCTGTCTCAGCTTGAAAAGGTAAATAAAACCAACTCCTCCTTCCAGAGGCACAGTTAGTAATTAATTCCTTATAACACGAACAGCAAAAATCTGTGAATTCACTTAGAGATTCTCTTTTAGACTAAGAAATGCTATTCTGCTCTGAGAAACCGAGCCCTGCAGTTGGGCACGGATATGCCACATTATCATACTGATACAAAGATTAAATTCCTCCATCACACAGTTCATGAACCATTCCTCAAAGTAGAGTAGCCATAACCACCATGCCTCTGAAGGCAGAGAAAGTGCTAGAGGATATTCTCCAGCTGGGCAGTGTTTATAGTTTGCTATACCCAAGCAACTGCTTTAGGATGGCTTTCTTCTAAGGCTTGTTCAACTTCTCTCTTGTTCTTCTGAGCACCTCTTGTTTGTTTTTCTAAGCATTTTTTCTGGTGAGAATGCTATAAAAACATCAAGTTCCCTGCCCCACAGCTTTCCTTTGACAGACACTCAGGTCTCCTATTACTTTCCTCAGTCATTCCTACCTCAACTAGTCCTAACCTAGGTCAGAATTCTGCCATCTTAAGAACATATTGCATCAGTTTGTGTATTCTGTTCTAAAGACTGCAGACCCCATTTTACCTGGACTATGTTTATAATGACAAGATTTCAACACTCAGCAGTACTTGGATAGTACAACTGCTAAAATATATATATATATAATTTAACTTCCTAAGTAGTGCAACCTGACAAGTATCTTTATCTACAAGGTTATTCACTAGCAACATCCTTAGCACTCAGCATGTTTTATTGCTACACACAAAGCAAATTATTTTCCCAGCTTCACCAATTTGAATTCTAAGACACCAAGTGCAACTTAAAGATGGTAAAATAATTTGATTTGCGAAAATTCTCACTGCAGTAACATTTAAATAGATATATAACAGATATAACTGTCTGTTAGTTCCTACTAAGACAAAAGCACAATGATAGAGGGAACCACAGAATCATCAGTAAGATCAAGTCTAATTGCCATCCCAAACCACCATGTTCATCACTAAACCAGACCCTCAAAGGCCCCATCCACACATTTTTGAACACTTACAGAGACAGTGGCACCAGCACCTTCACTGGGCAGCCTCTTCCAATGCTTTACAACCCTCTGTGTGACAATTCTTTTCTTAGTATCTAGCCTAAACCTCCCCTAGCACAACTCGTGATTGTTGGAGAGGACAACTTGTGTTGTCAGAGACAGAAGCATTGAGTATTTCTACACATGATAAATTTTGCTGTCTCACAAGGGTATTTCAGGGTGTGTAGGGAGAAGGAAAACTACCTTTCTTAACAACAGTTTGGAGGAAGGAACTAAAGAAAAATGAAGTCACCATCACATCCACCCATCCCTAGACACAAGCACTGAAATGCCAATCCAGCAGCCACAAAGTTCAGTCACATCAGCATTAACAGGAGGTACATGAACACACAACTCCTGAAGATACCACACAGCTGCTTCACTTTCTAAATAGGTCTTCCCCTAAAATTAACTGTGAAAATGTGATGTTTAGATGCCACAGGCAGATTTTTTTTCCTTCTGCAAAAAGCAGTATCAAGTTCTTTCTCTAGTTTTGTATATTGTAAAATTATTCTGTTTACTGGTCTATTTTAGAAATTCTCACTGCTACATAAGTAAGTTACAGGTCTCTATTTCCCTGCTGAATTTCTATAGTAAGAGAAGCCTTACTCTTTGAGCAAACTACTTGTGTCAAATAGACAAGCAAACACTATCCTCCTATGGTTGATTTGCAGTGCTATTTATCTACCTAGGCAGAGATACTGATTTCACTTGCTGAACTACAAAAGGCTGTACCAACAGAGAAGTGCATCTATAGCAGAAATGTCTAAACCTACAAACCTCTTCCTTAAGGCTGTGCATTAAAACAAATTATTATCTTTACCAAAAGACAAAAGTTTTGACAAAGTGAAGCCATTCAAAATAGTACACAAAATATCTGCTACTTCAGCAATGATATTCCAAGTTTAGTCAGGAGATCATCATGTAACACAAAGTGTACAGAACTTCACAACAAACAGTGAGTGCAGCAGAGCAAGGTACAGGAATCTGCCTGAACTACCAGCATCCACACAAAGAAGTTCCAGGAAAAAATGCCATTGCTTTGCTGTCCCAGTTGGCCACGGCAAAGTTTCTGTGGGTTGGAACATCAGTAATAAGGGAGTCCACATGACATCCACAACACAGGGCTGAGAGGATAAAGCAGAAGGAAAACATGGCAGAGGAAGGAGGAAAAGAGAAGCCCACAACAAAAGCTGAGGGGACACTTTCTTATGACTTACATGATGCTTCCTGTGGTAAAATCAAGGTAAAAGCTGAAATCACAATGAGGCCTAAGACAACAAAGCCAGTGGCATTTTAAGTGCCAAACCCCCCCAAACATCTGTTTCGAAAAGTAGAGTGCCAGCTCTGAGCAGCCCACTGCCTGGGGGACAGTGGAGCAGGGAAGTCACTGAGGCAAAGATGCCTGAGATGGGTCAAAACTTGACTGAAAGCTCAAAAGGTACCATCAGGTATCTTTTTTAAGACTCCTGCCCAAGTCTGGTCAAAGTTTCATTCAAGTTAAACAATCCAAGTGGCAATTTCCTTCTAAAACTTTTTTCCATAATTTCTGATCAGCTCCTACTGAGAGCTAAATTTGAAGTTTTCAGTTCCTCTTCAAAACACAACCTGCTCCTTCCTTAGGGTCTATGACAAACACCTCTGTGATTCCCAAGGGTGCTTGCAGTCTGACTCACTGCAGACCACCTGAGTTGACAGAGATAGTGGAGAAGGATTCACCATAACTGGGTTTTGCTCAAATTCTATTTTACTGCATCTATCTCTTTTACAATGTGTCTGTAGCAAGGCTCAGAAAAGGAGCTAAGATGCAGTTACTGGACTACCCCCAAGCTGCAGGAGCTAGAAAGGAAATCAAGTGGTTCCTCCTGTAAATATTTAAGC
This sequence comes from Erpornis zantholeuca, assembly GCA_013400515.1. Classification (NCBI taxonomy): domain Eukaryota; kingdom Metazoa; phylum Chordata; class Aves; order Passeriformes; family Timaliidae; genus Erpornis; species Erpornis zantholeuca. The sequence continues at coordinate 1,474,444 of VZTN01002614.1, read as the reverse complement.
AATATTTCTGTAACATAAAACCACTCTGATGGCTACAAATACAAAAGAGACCAAAGAGTAAACAGAGGGAAAGAAATTTTGTTGTGTGAGGAAGAAATTCTGCTCCAGTTAAAAAGAATACATACTGGAGTGATCTGAAGCTGCCTATAAATATTCAAGAACATCAAAGCCGGTCCTGTTAAATTAAAAATGCTGTCACACAGATAGGAACTAGCCTCTAGCACTGCCAGCTTCAACATGTGAGCCTCTGATCTGAGAGGCAGAGGCTCAGCTCTTCAAGAAATTTTATTCAACATAAGAAGAGGAAAAAAAAAGTGAACCAGCAGTTGAGTTTAATAAGGGTATTAAATACCTTACGAGTGAGCTAAGTAGAGCTTAACTCTTTCAGGACACTTCAGCCCTTTCACTGAAAAGGACAGTAGCTTCTTCCCATACAACTTCCAAGGCTGGGATGTCTCTGGGCTCCAGGAACGTTCCTATCCAAGCCCCTGAAACACACACTTAACACAGACTTCGGAAACAGAGATTCTGTTCATACTGCATACCTCACACATACATGTGTGCATACATTTTGGCTGACTATCCCCCATCAGGGATCTATGTCTAATACTAAAGCTGTCCAGAAAGATTTCAAATCACCTTCCCCCAGTTGCCTGAACGTAACAAGAGTGGTAGACAGCAGGAGAGCAGACCACTTCATTTGATTTTTGTTATTTGAGGACATTCAGCTCTGGTGTGAGAAATGTATCCCAATTTGCAACTACAACCCTGTTACTTCGCTGTAGAAAAAACTCTGTCAATTCCCAGTATTCAAACCCAAAAAGACTATCCCTGACAGTTATGAATGGGAGCAGGGGGAAGAACTCTGGCAGAGTACCTTCCTTAAATAAAATAGTGGAAAACCGAAATAGGATCATACCTTGGAAGTTCTTTTGCATTAACTAGTCCCCAGTGTCTTTCTTCAGATACAGTTTTGGGATGCAAAAGATAGTATCTTTTAAGGAGGCAAAACACTGCTGGCTACCAGACTGGGGATACCTTGTCTCTGAGCAAAAAGAAGTCTCCAGATCTTGGCTCCTCTTAAATACTGAACGTAGCAGATCTCTTGGCACTGTTTCAAGAGTTCATTTCTTGCTCCCAGCCCTGCTACACATCATCCAGGATATCTGCCAGCTTGGCACCCAGACCCTAAAGTGTTCATCTACTCTTTATCCTCACAGCAGGCAAGACAGCATCTGCTCTAAAAGGCTTCTAAATAAATACGAATCAGGTATGAGAAAGTACGCTGGACCCTATTGAAATAGAATACTGCAATGGTAACCAATACCCTTCCCTGTTATATCATACACACCCTTTAGAGACTGCCTTAGGAGAAAACCTAGTGCACCTAAGAAAAGGGCAGCAGCAGCTACATTGCATATCCTTTAACTCCAAAGCCAGCAAGGACAGGTAAAACCTCAACCAGCAGGAACAGAAAGCACTAGTGCACACAGACCTGCTGTATATATGATACTGATGTTTTTTCTATGAGATAGGGGTATTATTACTGATGCTGTTGTTATTAGCTTAAAACCAATCAAGGCCCAATTAAGAGTGCCACCATTTAGCCAGGCCCAAACAAGAAGTCTATAAATCTTCAAGGACAGTCTCTGTGAGGAAAATAAAATAAAATTTAAAAAACCCCACAGCCTTTAAAAGAGGTTCTTGTCCATGAACTACAGAATTGTGAAACTGACAGAATACCCTCTACATTTCCAATTCAGTCCTTCCCATGTACATTTCATAATGTGTCATCGAAGTGGACATTAAAGCTCAAAACTTGCAGTTCCAAAGGTGAACTCAACAGCAAGATTGGTTTGAGCCTCTTCTGCTTGCAGGAGGAGGGGCAGAGCAAAATGGATAAAGCGAGAAGAGAGGATTTTTTGCAGGCACACTTAAAACACTTTTTATTGTCTGTATTTTTTTAAAGCAGGCAAGTATCAAAAGCCTCAAAGTAGGAAAACAGATCTTGGCACAAACTAGGCTCTTTTCTGAATTAAAAGCAATTTTTCAAACACTACAATCAGAAGTATTTGGAAGTTGCTTACCAAGCACATGCAATAAATTCACAGTAGGAGGCACATACTTGCAACATGCATGCCTGTACAGCTAATTAAACAGTTGTACTCAAACCATGACTGCAGACTCTAAAATATGCTCCTTAGTTCTTCTCAGGCCAGTCACCTCCTCACTGATTCTTCCATTTGCTTTACTACTGAAAATTATGCAAAATAATAAAGCAGCTTAAGCTTAAGGAAACCAACAGAAAGCTTAAGCTGGCCATCACCTTTAGAAAACAACTAAAATCCTCACATTAATGCACAGAGTAACATGTGTCTGGGAAGCCTAGAGAGTCTGCATATATTAAGCTGCATATTTAGGGTTGTACTTGTGTCTGGAACATAACAGGCACCTAATCAACCTTTGTAAACTGGCTCTTCATCTTAAAGCCAAGTGCAACAACAAAAGTCTCTAAGCAGCATGAAAAGGAAATTCAAAAAAATGAATGAAAGCAGTCTGCCACTGTGAAGAGGACACCCTAAGTCACAAGAGGCCTGTTTTCCTGAGCACTACAACTCAAACCTACTGTAAGCACAGCTTCACCAATGGGATGCGTGCAGTAAAGTGCAATTTCTGGGAGTCTCTACTGGGTATCACACTTCCCTGGTCACCTCTGGTTTGTGCCAAGCAGTCGAGAAAAATGTGGAAAATAGAATTACTTTTTTTCTTAACATGAATCTTCTGCTGCTGTTTTAACAACTTCAAACCCCATCTTTGTTTAAAAACAATCTATTTTCCCTTTACTGATCTCTGTGAGTGTGAAGGGCCCTCCTTTTAAGCCAGGAAATGAGAAATAAGGCCAAGCATTCAACTTGCATTCATTCTGTTTTCATGTGTAAGCACATGCTCTGGTTTGAACATATTGAAATAGTGAAGGGCAGATGCCCAAAACAAGAGATAGTATGTACCAGTTAATACTTAATACTTCATAAATTGAGCACTTCCAATGTAGTAAATGTATTAATGCAAATACATGTACCACCTACAGGGTAGAACATACAGCAGATTACTGCATCCAGATCTTATCTTTCCTTAACCAGTCCGATGCTGGCCCCCTGAAAGCATTCATACTTTAAAAAACTGTTTCTGAAAGTTATTTTGGTTCAGAAGGGCCTTACTTTGCAATTCCAAAACAAGAAGACTGTAATAAAAAAAGGGAGCCTTTTTAAATACACACTCACCACAAGATGGTATAAACTGGAAGAAAATTACTAGGTATGCTAATCAATGGTTTTATACAACTACTCAAGACTTTCCTATAAGATCTGCTTGCAGTAGAGCTGCCCGAGGTTCTTCCCCTCCAAGTTTGCCACACTGAATTATGTCCTCTACACATTTCACCTGGTGCCATTTCAGAAGCCCTGCACTAAGCAAAGCACTAAAGAAGAAGCTGTCCTGTCCAGTAAGTGGATCACTGAGGTGCTCAGGGGGAGTGTGTGCCAGTTCCACCCATGGGGCATGGCTGGCCACAACTGCTGGTAACACTATGAAGTAGGCTGTAATTATATATAAACCACTGTAGTCACACAGATCCAGTCTAAACATAAATAAATATATATAAATGAAAAAAAAATTCTCCAAATGGATCCATGTTTAACAATTTTTAAGCAGCACTCCTCTCTGGGATTTTTTCCTACTTCCACTTCCCAAACAAGCAAGAAGAGCACGTGGAAAAGGAAGTTGTCAGCATCCTGCCACCAAAGGCAAGGTTTTCAACAGTACAGAGCCTCAATGTCTGTGAGAAGTCTAACTAAACATATGGACACATGCAGAAAAGTTACCTGAACTCCCACAAACTATTCTCCCCACTTGATTCCTCACCTTTACTTGGAAGTACAGAAATTGAACTGCTCCGTCTGAGTATTGAGCCAGTGCTGTGAGCTTTCTGCTTTTATTTACTTACTTAACCTACTTTATTCTTCTTCCTCTAAATGGGTCACATTAGCATTTTTTGTTCCTTCCACTGTACTTCCTCCATACTTCAATATCTTTTACCACATATTCTTACACTTTGCCTCCCACCTTTTCCTCAAGGGACTGCCTTAGTCTTGCAACGAGGTTCTGGTAAAAGGATTCTGGTATTGCTGCAGCTCTGTGCAAATACCACAGACACTGGAGCTTCCTCCAGAACCAGTAACTCATCACTGAATTTGGTACCTCCTCTTTGGATCAGCCCCCTCCCCTGTCTCTTCACCACCATTCTAAGAGACATCTTGGATATTGCCATGTTGAAGAATTAATAAGAAATAAGCATCCTTATTTTCAACATTGCAGCAAGAAGGCAGTGAGAACACACAACTCCTTGTGAAATAAGCCAGCAGTGATGTGACTGGGCTGGAGCTCAGGATGTAAGGACAGCACTCAGTGTCACGACAAAACAGTACAAGAGGATAAAGACCTAAACAAAACACCTTAATGGGCTGTTTTCAACACCCCCGGGTGCCCCCCCCATCACAGTACACAACACGATAAAGCTAAAAAAAAAAAAAAGAAAGGACAGAGAGAGGGATAAAACTGTGAAACAACTAGACTAATCTGCCCTGAGATCAAGCCCAAAACAATACCTCTGCTGTGAGCAAGCTGCCTGTGCCTTACCCTCTACGAAGCCTGTCCAGGTACAACAACTATGCAAGTCTTTGACTAAGCGATCTCTTATTTTGAAAGCAATTTATGCTTCCTTTAAGGACACGATGACAAAGCAAACCTGAAGCCCAGATAAATGTATTGTGCCTGATGTCCTCAGATCATTACTGCAAGCCACAGATTTACAGTTAAGGTATGGAAACCAACACAAGCCCAATCACCAGCGTCTTCATATTCTAAGAGGATAACTAGCAAAGAAAACATTCAATAAGACAGTGACTCAAAGCCACAAATAATTCCACTTCCTCATTTTGAATGGCCTTCAGGCACTCAGCAAGAAGAAACTTAACCTGCATGATCAAAAAACAACAAACAAAAAAACCCAAAAATACCTATTTTTGTTTTCCACTCTCAAAGGACACAAACATTCCCTTGACTCAGACTCCTCTGATCATGGCTAGACATCTATGTATCTGCACAGTTATTTCAAGTCACTCCTTTCAACACCATTAAAGACTCTGCCAATGCTTCAGAATGCAGTTTGCAACCCTTAAGTAACTTTTGCATTTTGAGAAAACAGAGGAAAGATTCAAAGCCGTTGAAGTAAGTAAGGGGTGGGAAGGAGACAGAAAGAAGGAACACACAGGCACTGTGTTGCACTTCAGTTTGAAGCCTCCACACCTTCTACAGGAGAAAGATGGGCAATAATTTGCTACTAGGAAGTGTCATGCAAAAAGTTGGGAAGTGTCCCACTTCTGTTTTCTTCCTGGAGCTTAAAGCACTGAGTTACGTTTGTTATCCCCAGACTGTTACCTTTCAAAGTACAAAAAATATATGCAAGTGGAGATTATTACATCATTTTATATCATCTACAAACTGCTCCAGTTCAATGGCTACATAGAGTTCATCACTTCCCTGCTGAGGCTTCCAAACAGAAACAAACGAACCAGAACACAAGCTTCTGTTGCACAAGAAAAACCATGCATAATATTCTTAAATCTCTCCTCCACGCTGCTTCTCTCCAAAACCGTATATATCAGTATATATATCAGTATATATCAGTAATCCACCCATATTACTGTATTCAGCAGTACATTCAAGGAAGGAGTACAAAAAAACAAAGACTGAGAGAAAAATGACAATGATAAATGTGTATCATTTAAAATTTTTGATACGTCACAGTTTTTAAAGCAATCTAAGGCAGGCGTTAAATTCGATCCTCTTTCCCAAGCACCTCACCTGAGCAGCTCCATTACAACCATGAATTTATAAGAAACACAACATTAGATGCTCCACACCTTAGCTATCAAGCTGAACAAGAAACAGGGACAGGATTTTGCCAGTTTCAAGTAGAATTAAGACATATAATCTCACTCTGAGCAAAAAAGTCACTGCTAGTGAAATGAGTGATTTTTACTGTCTGAGCACTGTCAGTCTGTGGCCATGTAATATTGAGTTTGAGACAAGGCTACATCTGAACTTTTGCCCTGAAGGGTAGGAGAAGTTTCAACCATAAGGAGTTCTCCAGTGATAATTTGTTTTAAAGCAATATATCATTTTAGAGGTTTCAACAAAGTCTGGTTTTCACAGTCATTCTCTAACCAAACATCTGCGACTTCCAATCTCTAGACCATATCAATGGCCAGTACACTGCTCCAAGAAACACGGAACATTCCAGTATGCCAGATACCACCAAAATGGTTAGACTTTCGAGCAGTTTATGGACCAGCTGACACAGCAACATAAGGATGAGTTTGCTGAATACAAACGGTGGCCACATGAAAGAAGACATATGAACATTTCATCTCTCTGAAGAGTTATTCTGGGTAGACACTTGACCCTATTAAGATTCATTCACAATAACATGAGAAACAACATAATAGCACACCACTACTGGATAGGAATCTGACCAATAAACAGTTTAGGAGTGGATGTATGACCTATCAAAAGCTGAAAGTGCATTGTGTCTTAAGGTTGGGGTTTTTTTGTTCAGACTTTCAAGACCAATGAGTAATTGATGCTATTAACATAAACAAAAGTAAGTCTTTGTGTAGTCCCAAAACCACAATTCCTTTGATCCATTCTTTAATGTGTGCCTGATTTTCAAGAATTTCTAATATTTCATTTTAAAGAAAAATGCATCTTATTCTTGAAAGGGCTGTGTGCACAAAGGGGCTGGGGCCAAGAAGACCTTGCTTCACTGACTGACATACAACTAGCTGTTGCTGAACAGGTTTTGAGTGGCACCAGCTTCATAAGCCTTTTCCAAACCTCACTGAACTTTAAAATCATGATCCATAACAGCAGATTCATAATGTTCTACAAAAACACAGCCTAGCTGAAAAAATGGAAGCTAGACAATGTTGTGAAAATCTTTATCAATTTTGCCTCTGATAAACTCACTTTCAGGACAAGATAGAGTAAGCAGGGCACTGACAAGAGATGTTATATGCAATCTAAAACCTCCACAGAGAAAACACAACTGATAGCTCTGGAACAGTATCTTCCAGGTTCTCTCCTTTGAAAAAAAGAGCAGCACATATAGCTCATGAAACAAACAAAAAAAAAACCAACCCAATCAACCAAACCTGTCCATTATATATGTTATCTAGTATGCGTCCAGATAAATAAGCAAATCAATTCTTGAGTGATAAACGACTGTAAAAGATTTGCCACATCATGTGGCTTTCACTGTAGTCTTTCCTATTTGGGGTGCTGTCTATTCAGGCACGCAGAGGAAGCAGACAGGTGATGTTACAAACAGTAAGGCCTGCAAAAGTCTGTTTAATACACTTGTTTCAAGTTGTGCAAATCTGAGTCTTAACAGAACAGTTTGTTTCTTCTCCACTTTTACTTACAGTCACCAAGAGAGTATGACCTCAGTAAATGGCCTATATTCTGTTCTTAATACTAACACCTGACACAAAAGGAACATTTAAAGTCTCCTGCTGGCCCCAAAGACACGATTAAGTCTTAAAATGAAAAAGCACTAAAAGGTTAAAAGATGTCCATGTCTGTTCCAGCCCCTACTAGCACCTCCTCTTCTAAATGTCATAATTATAACTTAACTGGTCCATCCCTCTTTTCTCCAAAAAATTACATCAGCAATTTGTCCTCACAACTCTTCTGCCTTCAAGAGAACTTTTATAAGAAATTCTCCCAGCTGAAACAGTTCTGAAATATTATGCATTCATAACAAGTATTCTCTACTTAAAAAAAAAAAAGTTATTTTGGTAGTAATGTATTTGTGTTTATAGAGCTTTAAGAGTTGTTTTTATAACTTATTTGCTTAGTTAGGTTCTTTTAAATTTTATATGTATATTCATGTGCGTATGTAAGTGTACATATGCGTACATATATGGAACGCAAACAAACAAACCCCACAGCTGTTAAAGAGAAATAAAGATTGCTATTGGCACTTGCTTAACAGTCAAACTTACTAAAACACCATTCAAGTAATTTTTCTCTACTTAGCCAAAGGGGAAAAAAATAAAGTCAGCAATTACAAGCGACTACAAAGGAATTAGATAAGCACTTCAAGAGTTTCAATAAGAGTAAAGGATAGCTGCGTTCGCTCAAAGACAAGAACCATTTCTCTGGTGAGAAAGTCAAGCACAGCTCTGTAGGAAACGTGACGCGGTGGAAGCCCGGCTCCGAGGGAGCCCCAGAGGCAGCAGTACCGGGTCCAGCTCCTGCAGCTCCGTGCGCCGCCGGGCGCGGAGCGGGCAACGACCAGCACTGCCCGAGGGCGCAGCACCCCACTGCTGCCGCGGCATTTTCAGTCCGGGCCCCCCCGCGGCCCGGCCGCCCCCAAAGCGGAGCAGCCCCGCACAGCTCCGGGACCG
>VZTN01002614.1:1428743-1455448 GCA_013400515.1 Erpornis zantholeuca | reverse complement strand
TTCCCGTCGCGCTGACGGCCGCTCTGCTTCGCAGGAAGCTGAAGAACCGCGTGGCGGCCCAGAGTGCCCGCGACAGGAAGAAGGCGCGGATGACAGAGCTGGAGCAGCAGGTCGTGGAGCTGGAGGAGGAGGTAAGGGGCTGGGGGAGGGAAGGGGCTGGAGGGGGGAGGAGGTAAGGAGCGGCCTCACTGCCTCACGGCTCTTTGCAGAACCAGAAGCTGCTGCGGGAAAACCAGCTCTTGCGGGAAAGAACGTGTAACCTTGTGCGGGAGAACCAGGAGCTCCGCTGCCGCCTGGGTTTAGATTCTCTGAAGACGGAGGAGGAGGAGGGTGACGAGTTCCAGGTGAGCCGCGCTGCTGGCGTGTCCGCCCCCGCCTTGGGCAGAGCTGCCCCGCTCCCGGGATAACCTCGGTGCTGTGGGCAGGGATATGCCGGAAATACCTTTGTTCTCCAAATGGAGGCTGTCCTGAAACCCAGCAGGTGCCAAGTTGAAATGAGTGCCACTCGTAGTGTGGGAGGTAGAAAGCTGATTAATTCCAAGCTGTTGTAAGACAGTTTTATCTGCCTTTCTACCTTCTGTTATAGAAGTGAAGTGGAAATTGTTATAGTCTGAGGTGTGTCTCAGAAGAACAGGGGTTCTGGTGGAGAGGATCAGGCTCTCATTTCAAAGTGGCAAATAAAATAAATATGAAAGTATATGGTAGCTTCGGCTAACCTTGGAAGTGGCCTTACCCTCAGGTTTCTACAGAACAAGTAAATAGAGAATTGCCAATAGAGAATTTTGTGTTGGAAGCCTTAGCAGAAAAAATGATGAGCACTTGCAGTGACTGAGTTTTTGTCTTGGTACAGGTTGTGAAGGAATCCCAGGTGGATGAGATTAGATTGGTGACCGGGTCCGCTGAGTCCGCAGCACTCAGACTACGTGTTCCTCTGCAGCAGGTGCAGGCCCAGCAGTCACCATTTCTGATAGCTTCCACGTGGATTCTGATGGCAGTGACTCTTCAGACTCTGAGGTGAGTATCCAGTCCTATACATATTGTCCATGAAATTTGGAACCACTGTAGATTTAAGACTAGTGTTATAACTTTCTGATGTTAAATCATTTGATGATTTCCTTTCATAGTTGGTTTGTTTTCCAAGTCTTGGAATGCCATACCTGTGGCTCAGAACAGCTGTGTTAGGCTGTATGCAGTGAGTACAAGAGTTCAACAACACCCACATGAAAAAACCCAGCCCTCACAGCCTTGGTCATGTGCAGGTCTGCCTAAGCCAGGTTCTGGTCTGTGCTGTGTAGCCAGCAGTTACTGTGGTGTTTGTACTTGATGGGTACAAGATCTCAAGGAGCCTCTAAGAGTGGCTATGAACCTCAAATGCATATGTAATTCTTTGGGGATTGCCAGTACTCTTACATAAAAAGCTATGGAGAAGAATGACTGCACTCTGGAACAGATTGCCCGGTAGGGTGTGGAGTCTCCCTCACTGGACATAGTCAAGAACCATCTGGGTGCAGTCAAGAGGATGACTCTGGCTTGAGCAGGGAAGTTGGACCAGATGTGATCTGGTGTGGTCCCTTCCAACCCGGCAGATTCTGTGAATTTCTGCAGGATAAGTAACTGCCTTAACCGTGTGTTTGATGATGTTAGTGATAAAACAACTGTAATTGCATTTGTGTATTTTAATTTCCACATGGGGCTTAATAAATGCCACATTTGGTGTTTGGCTGTAGCAGTAATAAATTGTCTTTCTAAAATAGTATTTCATTTTGCAGTCTGATCTCCTATTGGGGTTTCTGGACAGTCTGGACCCAGAGATGTTTCTCAGATATGCTGATTCAGAGTCAACGTGCCTGGAAAAGTTGGAGGAAGAGATCTCTGGAGAAACAAATTCCATACCAACCGCCCTGTCTCCCTCTTTGGGGTCCCCATCAGCTAAGCTGGAAGCCATTAATGAACTCATAAGGTTTGATCATGTGTATACAAAACCCCTGGTAGTGGAGATTCCTGTTGAAGTGGGCAACCAAACCAATATGCTAGTGAAAATTGAGAAAGAAAATCACTCTTCATCTGATGACAAGGCTATCCCTGAGGTCCCAGTGTCTGTGAAGAAGGAACCTGTAGACAGCTTCATGCCTGAACTGGGCATTTCTCATCTGCTTTCTTCTTATCATGGCCTTGAAGAAGCCTCGAGCTACCTGTTGGATGGCTGTAGTGACTCTGGGTATGAAGGATCCCTGTCGCCCTTCAGTGATACGTCGTCTCCGCTTGGCAGTGACCATGCGTGGGAGGATAGCTTTGCCAAGGAACTCTTTCCCCAGCTCATCAGTGTCTAATGACCAATCTGATAGTGTTAACTCCCCTTGGATAACTGTCCTGGCAAGATACCAGCATATGCCCCTTTGAGGGGTGTATGTGGGGAAAATCAAATCCATTCAGAAAAGTGTTGCTCATTTTTACCCATGCTAGTAGATGGCGTGATGGTATGAAAAAGCCTGTCCTGTCCTGTCCTGGCTCCCCCACAATCAGTGTTGTCTTAGTAGAGGGGCAGGTTTCTTTTTCAATAACTTGCTAATTCTGTATGAACCTGAAAATGCTTTATTTTCCGGTTAAAATTTAACACCCAAAAACTTCGGTGGGATATTCATGTATAGACAACTGGGCTGAACCTTAATAGTCTCTAAGTCTTACAGCTTCACGAAATGCTTGTTTTCCATTTGCTATGTAGAGTTGCTTTCTCCATTTAATATTTAACTGTATTAGCGCAATTAAAATGCAGTGCAGCTCACTGACCCTTTTTTGCCTTAGAACTCATGTGGGGAGGGGAGAGTATCTGAGCCTTGCAGAATTTAAGTTTAGGCCTCTCGGTGTCTCATCCTGCCACAGTGCATTGACGAGCAGTGCTTATAGGGTGTCTGGAGCTGGATGCTTCACTTTCCTCTTTGGGGCACTGGATGTTACCCAGGGTTTGTGTGAAGACCAGGCTACTAGAGTAAAACCTTCAGCTGCTATAAGGCAGGCAGGTAGCAGGAGCTTGAAGTCAGAATATTCAAGAGTCATGGCAGTGGTGTTACCCTGGTGGCCAGTAGCACTGTCCAAAGTGCTCTGTCCAAGGGGAGGCAGGTGTGAGACACACATGGTGTGAAAAAGGTTGCAGATTCTGTGTTACCACTGGAAATCTTGAAGCATCAAATGGACTTGTCAGGAGCTAATTCCAAATTCCACAATGAGGAGCACAACTCCTCATTGTCCACATACATTTGCTCCAGTATCAAAATATTAAAACCACTTGGAGAGACAGAAGAACCTTAAATTTTATACTGAAATTAAGAGAGCTGTTGCAGGTGTTGGCACAGCTGTCCTTGGTTTCAGTACTGTTTCATGTTTTGCATTCCATTTTGACAAAAATAACTTGGGGCAGGGAAGGGAAGAAAACCAGAGATGTTTCACTAACATTAAAGGTGACAGGACATTTTTGGATTACAAGCTTGCTTGCATACAAGCCTGTAATGAAGGATTCTGTCTGTATAGTGGATAGAAGTAAAGATTACAGCTGAACAGTATAACCAATTGGACAGAAAATCCAAGCAGTCAGAGAATAAATTGTTTTACTTTGAAGGTGGAAAATAGGGATGACTGCAAGACTATCAAATAAACTGTGAGTCCAAAAAACAAATGGAAGTGAGGATTTGATCTGTGGTTTTGCATTACTTTTTGATAGCATTATTGGACCTTGTATGACATTAAATTCACTTCTTTAGTGCCATACGCAAGTAAACATGGTAATTGATGGAAGTGTCTCTGTTTAGTACTGCAGTACTTGTAGGCAGTGTGTGTGTGCCTGAGAATTTGATACTTGGGACTGAGTGTCTGTAGGCACAACCTGTTTCTGTCTTCTCCCCAAGCAGCTTATGGTAGCCATGTCTGGGGTGGGGTGTGAGGGCAGTGCCAGGGGTGAAGCAGACAATTCCTGGTGGGGTCTGGCCCCTGCCTGCCCCTGCAGCCCCTGCCCACATTCCATGGGCCCCCAGCCCTTCCTGGCAACCACGAGCAAGTGATTTTCAACGGCTAAAAAAACTGAGGAAAAAGTGTGGGCTCCTTTCCATCACACTAGAACATGAGCTGTGTTTACCGTTTCAACTTTGTTAAGCACAGGAGACAGAAATGTTCAAGGACATGGTCTTTACATTGTTTTGCTTCTGATTCTTCAACTTAACAACATTATCCTGACTTACTATGAGCACAGGGGCCCAAGACAAGCTGTTAATATTTGAGATCTTTTCCACTAAAAACACAGAATTAGTTCTTGTTTGGCATCTAGAAGCCTAATACCATTCAGAATTCCTATAAGCACTAGTATTTTCTACTAGAATCAAGTCCACTAAGAGCTACCAAGGCAGATTGAGGGTTTTTTTTTAATATATGCATTTATACAGTACAGTGAACTCCCCAGATTGAAGTGTGAGAATCTAAACTGAACTGTGGATGTGTAATTTGAGCTGTTCTGTAGAGGAGAGATGCCAAATTAAACTAAAGCCAGCAAAGCTAGGGCAGCAGGGGAAGGGTAACACAGGCAGAGGGCAGCAGCTTTCATCACTGCAGCATGTTTCCTGCAGGCTGCTGCTTTCCCATTGCTCAGTCTTCTGGAGTCCTACTTGGCTCACAAGCATGGATCCAGATCCTGTGACTCACATATATGGCTTCTGTCATGGATCATTTATCTGCTCTAGCTAATTGATACAAGACACAGGCCCTGGAATAATTAAAAGTCCATTTCCAAGCCTGTACCAAAATAAGTTCTGTCCCCCACTACAAGGTTGGCCCCAGAACTGGGATATTCCTCCAGTCTTTGTGACCTCCCAGCCACATCCCCCTCGCAACTGCCAGCCAGGAGAGCCGTACACAATCCTACATGGGCTGATTTTCACACTGTTCTTTTCCTCTGCACTGAAACAGTATTGCCCATGGGACAATTTAAGTGAGTCAATGTTTGGCCCTGCCTAGAAAAGACAGGTTTTTTGGGTTTTGGTTTTGTTTTGTTTTTTTTTTTTTAATAAAAGTCTGAAGTGCTATTTTTCTGTCATCCTAAAAGCAAAGGCCATACTGGTCAACCACACCAACCTTTTTTCCTTCAGCTGTTTAAGAAATTCTCAAACAGAAGATGGTAAACAGAAAAGCAAAGTGTTATATTCCACCAGAATTATTAAAATCTCAATTTATTTTAAAACTATCAAGCTTTTTTAAACTTTATTAATACCTAGCTTGCTTAGTTCTGAGTAATTTTATTCTGAAGTAAAATGAAAGATCTGAAAGCACACACTATAGCAACACCTCTTGGTATCCCTCTTGCTTTGTCAGAGGCCTTTGGGTCATGACAGACTTAAAACAACTCTTCCTTTCTGGTAGCTTCAGGTTTATTCTACCTGGCTGTTGCCTTCCCTTGTCCTGCTGAATACTGTGAAGGAAAAAAGGGACGTGCCTTTGAGATGACATAGTTAAATTGAAATCTTAAGCCAGAAGAGTACTTTACTGTCCAGCTGAAGGACTGGACATAGGCTCCCAAGGTTTTTTCACTCTTCCCAGGAATGAAACAGTCATCTAAAAAATATTTTAGAAAATTTATTGAAAACTGACATACAAAGGGTGATTTGGTCCCAAGAGAAGACAGACCAGAATCAGATCTTCTGTATTTCAAAATAAGGTTTTTCCTAATACTGCATCGCATTTGCCATCCCGTTTGTGAACAGCATTAATAAAAGTCTTTTAATGAAGACAACAACAAATGAAACTCACAAATACACAAGTCTGTAAACGCCCACAGCTTGATCTCTCATCCAATCACCCTCTCCAAGTGATTGCTGTAGCAAGGATCTTGCTCAGTGCTCCTGACAGTTGGTTCCCATGCTAGCCCACTCTTCTATCAGTTTAATCAACTCTCCTGTCTCCTATCACAAGGGCAGAAATGCATTGTGAAAAAATGAAAGCAAATTTTTTCTATCAAAGCAAAATTCTTAAGACAATTTTTTCTCCATCTCTTAGTCTTTGTCAATAGTGCACCACTATATTCTTGGTTTAGATGGCAGGTAACAGGTCAGTGATGCCCTAATGGCACTGAATTAAGAGGAAAGACATCTGAAAGTCAACCTTTGGTACAAACCTAGCAGGAAAAAAGTATGTTTAAAAGCCATCTACAACAATTTCTTATTCTGCAAGTCTGATAGGCAATTTGGTATTTTTAAGAGGAAAACAACTGTATCATTTGATGTATTTAGGCCTCCTACAGTTTTCTGTTGCAGTTTTAGTGTCGCTGAGATGGTTTCATCAGATTTTTGAAGTTTTCATCCTTTCTTTTCAGTTTATTTAGGATGCAGAGCTTTCACCTAAAATACTTCCAAATTGAACTTTCACTATAATCCAGCAAGCTGAAAACCAGTTACTTGGAGGCACCACATTTTCTACCTGCAGTGACTACAGCCTTCTTCAAACTGCATTGCTTTATATTCTACTCAGGCACTGGAGCACGTCAAAGGCTGTAGCTTTTAAGCACGTTCAGCAGCTTAATAGTACATAAGAAATTTTACACAGTTCATGCAAGAGATTTATAGCAGACCCTGAAATGAAATTAGACATTATAACAAGATAGGCTGCACATGTTCTTCAACTTAATAAACCTTCCAGAATGGTACAGGTGTATACTGGTTTCCAGAGTAATACCTAATCAAATGCTGGGGTGTTTTTAGTGAAGCTCTGAAAGGTTTTATCAAGAGACAGGAAATTTCAAACAACCTTCAACAAAAGCAGCAAGATAAACAGGGTTTAACAAACAGGGGTATCTTCTGAACAACCAAAAGGAAATAAAAGATGACTGTAAAAAGAGAAGCTTGATTTTAAACTTTCAGCTATGGATTATTGAACAGTAAAGAATATCATCACAAAGATTATCTCTCAGCTGTGCAAAGGAAGAGTAGGTTTTCTTATGTGAGCAGCTGCGTTACTGAGTACTTGCTCCTTTATGTTAGCAAGACGTCAAAACCAGATTGAGATGCAGGACTCTGAACAGAACCTATTACTTGGAAAGGAATTTCTTAGTAAAAGCCTCAATTCAGGTATCTCTAAGAAAGCTCAAAGACTTACAAACAAAAGATAAAACTCTTCAACAAGTCAGAGAACCATAAGCATAAGGAACTGCTGTGCATTGAGAAAAGGTACAAGCAGTAGCTCTTTGTGGATTCCTTTTCTTGGCATCCTCCTCAGGGCAGAAAATTCTTTTGGCATACATCTGTATGAACAATGTGACACTATATTATTGGCACATACTGTGGCTTAAATTTTAAGTTTAAATTCTCTCAGAAAAAAGACAGGCATCTCCTTTACTTCACCAGCAATGTCAGCAGTCTCAAATGCTGGGACTTGGTTACAGACAGCAATCAAGCATTTGACCCTCTTTATGGCAGCAAGCACCTCCCTGTTATCTGATTTACTTATCATGTTTAGCCAATTTAAAGGATGCTATTCATTTCATCAAAAGTTACACTGTCTTCAACTGACTTTCCAACTCAGTGCATAAAAAGAATCTCAGCACAATGTAAAATGTGACTCTCTTTGCTGAGAACCACTTTTCTCCAGACTTTGCATTGTTTGGGGAGGAGGACATTAAAAACCCACAAATAAAATTTAGAAGCCAATGAACCAAAGATGACTGAAGTTAGCAGGTATCCTGCAAGTTATAAGCAGTGGCTTTACTTTCTAAAAAGCAAAAGACTTATGCTCAGCTGTAACATTCCTTCCCTACCACCCCAAGGATTGTATAATTTCTACATTTGAGTTTACATCAAGTCCAAACATACAAGATGGCATGAAAAGCTCTATTACAGAGTGAGGGATCACTTTTCTATCCCGACTAGATTTGAAGGTATTTCTTCCTTTACATACCCTTTTTGTAATTCAAATTAAACCAAATGGCCAAGCATAGTATGTGCACTAGTCTTAATGGCTCAGTAAGAGAAAGGTGTGGCTTAGGCCACTGTTACATTCAGTATTTGGATTTTATACTTTACCAAGGGCAATTAAGAGGATATTTCAACATTAAGCAAGATGGAAAGCTACTTCCCTGTTCCAAAGGCCTCTGAATTACCTTTTCAGTAAAAATAAGAATATTTAACAGATTGGAACACAGAAATCTTAGGGTGTTTCCTGGCCAAACCATGTCCTTTTGATGGTTAGTAAGAAAACAAAAACCAAATAACATAACTTCAGATTCACACATCAAACCAGAAAAAAAAATAATCAAAAAACACCAACAATAAGCATCAGAAGCTCACCACTTCCAGTCTAAAATCTGGCATCTACAACTCCATTTCTTCTTCTGCACACCCAGATATTCCCAAACTAGCATATGGATCTGGAGACATGGCAGTCTGTTGCGATCCAGGGAACGTTTCAGTCTGTGAGTCAAAAGGAGCTCTTGGGGTTGGCTGCTTAGCTTGACACCCTTCTGTACTTTGCTGCTTGAAGTTCTTAACAGAAACAGACTTCAGTTTATCTGTCATAAATTCAGGAAGAGGTTTCCAAAGCACCAGCTCCATAGAAGGACGGCTCCTAGAAGGGATGGAGTTTCAGTAAAATTTAAGTTCTCCAAGCACATCTATTAAATGCAGAGGATCTGTATCTTCATCCTTTGAGCTAGCTTGAAACTATATTCCAGAAAATATATACCTTTTTTCCCCCCTTTTAAATTTCCTCTTCCCTAACCAGTTCCATTATTTCTAGTTCTAACCCTGTATTTTCTCTCTTTTTTGCAACAAACTTGACCACTGTTGGTCACACTTCAGGATCTTCTCATTTGGAAAATTCATATACATAAAAACAAAACTTATAATGGTTCACTTAACAGATTTCACTCTGTAGAAATGAGGAGTACAAAACAGACACTTGATGACCACTACAGTTACACTTCTTTTTTACATTAGGACAGTTTTTCCTATTTTTAACCAGATGAATGGTCTGTTACACAATGTTGGCTGCATCATACAGTAATTAAGGACATCTCCATAAACATGAAACGAGGTCTCTCTTTTCATTTGCACATGTTAGCTACATAGTACCATGATTTCCTCCAAAACTTACATAGATTCTATTATTTTCTTTGTCAGGACTTCACCAAAATCCCTCTTCATCCCTTTTTTAAGGGTATCTGACAGGATAAGAGTGGGCAGATTGCTAACATTTCCATCAGCATGAACTTCCTCATCTTCATCAATTATCCTAGGAATGGAGGGGGAAGAGGGAGATAAACACTATTGAGCATACTGTTATCAGGCACATCCACTGCAGTCTACAGTCACATCTACGTGCTCTGCTCTGTGCAGATCTCTGACCTAGGCTGGGTACCAGAAGCAGCGAGGCCATGTTAACACGAGTCTCTCTTGGGCCAAAAATACCCTGAGAAGGACTCCTACCACAGAAACCATTTGAGCAGCAGTGCCACTTCTGGTACCTGAGCTAGCTTTGTATCCCTGTGTTATCCCAGCACTGTCAGTGCTTACATACACCAAGAGAAAATAAACAAATTCCCTCCAGGGGAAACTCTAAGATTCAGTCACATTACACAAGTAAGTCTCAGCTATGCAGTAGCTTCTTCACCTTCTCAATCCACCATAACCAGACTTTGAGAATTATTGCAAAGGTACTGAAAACAGTGCTTCACTTTTCACAACATTGCGCCAGTTTCTGAGATTAAATTGGCACAAATTGTTGAAGTGTTTAGAACAAATGGAAGCATCTCCTTTGGTTTTGGTCAACCTTTTATAGAAAATTTAGCAGAGTAGCTGGGAATAGGGAACAGTCCTCCAAGGGGCCCAAGGCAGACATAAAAAGATAATAGAGACGTATTTCACTACTCTGATTTACCCATGAGAAAAATAACAGTCTAACAGTACCTTGCTTCTCTTCATGCATCATCTACGGAGTAATCTACAAAACAATCTTGTTTTTAAATTCCTGTAACTTTTGGCTTTTCTAATCATCTGCAGTGGTCATTTTAGATGTTTTGGAATACCAGCTCAACTGCAA
The DNA here is from genome assembly GCA_013400515.1 of Erpornis zantholeuca. Taxonomy (NCBI): domain Eukaryota; kingdom Metazoa; phylum Chordata; class Aves; order Passeriformes; family Timaliidae; genus Erpornis; species Erpornis zantholeuca. The sequence continues at coordinate 1,445,383 of VZTN01002614.1, read as the reverse complement.
TCAACTGATACATACACATGCCATTCCCAGGAATCTTTCAAAGGCCAGAATGCACAGTAAATTTATTAAATGATGACAGTAGACTGTCTGTAGCCACCCCATTACCCCACATCATACCATCAGCAAGAAGAATCTTAGCCTTACTGCATGTGCAGAGAGACCTCTCTGGTTCATGCTACTCTCTACACTGACAAATTCACATCTGTTTTAAGTATTAATCATAGAATAAGCTGCAGTTGACTGAAAGAAGCTGAGCTCAAGTCTGAGCAGGTAACTGTTGCAATTTGAACTCTGGATGCTCACAGAATTGCATTAAACCCCATTATGGTATATTGAAGTTGTATAATGATTGTGAGCAGGGTGTTATTTACTCAGCATCTCCTGCTCTAGTACCCTCAATTTCAGACCACATTATCAGCCTGAAGACTCACAGGACCATAAGTAGCCTAAAATGAAATCAGTTGAACAGAAGGTTCACCTGAGACTTACAGCAGTGCTATTGCACTACTGAGTGCTAAATTTACCCCTGAATGCCCACCAGAAAAGGGATAGCTCAGCAAAGCCAGGCTACTCAATCCCTGCATTTACCTGTCCTCAATTTCCTGAAGTTTCCTGCGAGCAACCTCGCATTGCTGTTCCCCCATTGTCTGATCCATTTCTTCACAGGGAATTTCTAACATGGCAGTTTCAGGACCGCTGCCACCATACTGACTTGCTACCTCCCCAGCTGCCTGCTGACCTGCACAAAGAATCCATTCTTCAGTGTTGGGATTCAAAGGGCAATTTTTGGCTCCTGTCAGTCTCTTCTTCCGCACAGGACAGCTAGGAAACAAAGTAAGTTTACAATTGTCAAAAAAGAAATGTGTCATTCTACAGGAACAAACGTTATACAAAATGCATTTCGGCAGCTTTGACACACTATGGCAATGCAACCTCAACAAGGAAAATAAATACACTGCTCTTAGTAAAATGTGAGTTTCTACTCAGGAAAATCAGTGCCACACAATTAATTAAGGTAAGAGAAATAGATTCGGGCTCATGTGCAGTTCGGTGGAAGAGTTCCAAATGGAAACAAAGATAGATTTCCTTCCTGTTTGTATTGTAGGTGAGATGCCCTCAAATCTTTTACAAAACAAAAAGCAAACCAGGATTTTTCAGGCTATAAAAGACAAATTAATTTACCCTTCTGCCTCCTCTTCTAGCTTATGCTTCTTTCCACATCGCACAGAGACACTACAAAAGAAAAACAATTACTTAGCTTCAAATTATAGCTTCTGATTACACTGACACTTTCAAACAATATTTTCATCCCTTGTAAAATTTCAGCAAAGATCAACAGTCACAGTATGTCACCAGCTGTGAAGAGAGTAAAAATTTGGGACAATAAATGACCACTTTGTTCCAAAGGAAGTCAAAGGTGGTTGTAATTGCTCAGTTCTCTGAACAGAATTCCATGCTAATTTCTACTCCTTTGCATTATTTATTTTTCCACAATGGGCAAGACTAATTTTTGCTAAAATTCAAATGCTTCAAGAAGCAACACAATGATCCAGCTTGAGTCTCGTAATACACTGTATCACAGAGACCTACTCAAATGTGATCAAAACACAACGTTTAACAGAATAATTTAAGATTTTTGAGCTCACATATAAAAGAGATAAAAATTTACAAAAAGTAAACGATAGAAAAAAATACGTAAGTTTGAAAGTATGCGAAGATCCTAGTACACTCGATCACCTTTCTTGCCTTCTAAAAGGCTCCTTCATCCCCCACCAGCCAGCTTCCAGGTCCTGAGGCGAGCACAACACAATTCTAACCTCTCTACCAGTGCAACACTGCTACAAGGAAACAAATTCCAGCCGCCTCGCAAAGCACCCGGCGCAGTTTCCCAGTGCCGGGGCCCTGGCCTCGGCCCTGCGGGAACGGCTTTGGCACTTACTGGCTGCGGCTCCTGGTGAAGGAGCTCACCGGGGCCACCGTCAGCCCCTCGCTGTGGCTCCCGAGCGCGGCCAGGGAGGCCAGGTCGAAGCCGCTCTGCAGACAGAGACCGGAGGATCCGTCGACGCCATCGTTTCCGATCCCTGCCATGACCATCCCGGGTGGCTGCAGACGGCCGTGGCCACCGACTAAGGGCTGCGGGCCGTGGCGGTCCGGGGCAGCGGCCGGAGGCGTGGGGAGTTCCACAGCCGGGCCCGCCGGGATGCCCTGGCAGGATCTGCCTAGCGCTGCCATTTCCTGCTGCGGGGGAGAAAGCGCACATCAACGCCGCAATCCGCGCCCGCCGGCCCTGCCTGAGGCGCTCCCACAGGAGCCACGCACGAAACCCGGGCCGAGCCGGGCCCGCGGCTGCAGCCGCCGCTACAACCCGGGTCCTTCCAGGCCTTTCGCCGCGATCGGATAAGGACCCGCGAGCACTGTGGGAGTTGTAGTCACGGGCACTGTGGGACCTCTGGGAGTTGTAGTCTCGGGTGCTGTGGGACCTGTGGGAGACGCAGTGTGGGAACGGGATCCCCGCCATGGCCGTGAGGGGGCTTCGGAATCCCCGAGGAGGGGGGCCGAGACAGCCCCTCTCTTGTCCGTGGTCCGGGCTAATCCCCGCAGCGGGGCGGGCACGGCCCGGCAGCCAAATCCCGGTCAGCTGAGGAGCTCAGGCGGCCTCGGGGAGGTGGCGAGCGGAGCTGGGCTCCGGTCGGCAGGAGGGAGGGATGGCGCCCAGACACACGGTAACCGCCCGTCCTTGTCTTTAGTTGCGGGAGGCTGCGGGTGCGGGTTCTGCGCGCAGTTAGAGAAGGACAGTGCAAGAAGTACACAGCGTTAGAGGTGGGACGGCTCCCTGAGGCTGCTGTGAGGCTTTATCGAAGTTGGACATCCCTGTCACAAAGAAGTTCTGAACCGTTGAGGAGAGTCCTAATGGGCGGGGGAAAAGAAAAAAACAACCACAAAAACATACCAACAAAAAAGCAAAGCTGTGTCCTAATACATTAGTAACTTAAGTTCTTTGGCACCTTTTTTTTCCTGTAACGTAGTTTACTAAATTTTGCAAAGGAAATCTAAATCAACCCATGCTCAGAATGGAGCACCAGCCCCTGCTCAGAGGGTCTAGCTCGCCCTTCAAGGTAAGCAGAACTATCCTGCCTTTGAAGGTGGATCCTGCAGGGAGTTTGTAGTTTTAGCAATGATGTACAAATGTGAAATGTGCTGGTATTTCATGTAAGCTTTTAAGCAGAAAGACATCATGTGATTAGACTCATGAAGTTTTGTGCTTTCCTTGGACACCTAGCTGTGTTAGAAAGTGGAAGTTATAAAAGCAGTTTTCTGATTCTTGTGTTTTACATTGAATACAAATCGAATTTTGTGTCGTGTTTCTGAGATGAGGATAACTCACTTCTAAACTGTCAGGAGTTCAGTAGCTGACAGAACACATGAGGCTGTTATCTGTGCTCTCTCCAAGCTCCAATGTGAGACAGCATGCCAGTGTCACGAGCCCAGCTGATTGGGGCAGGAAGAACAAAAGATCCGTCATAACAAAACCTAAGTTATGTGATGTATGTCAATGATTTGGGGTTGTTTGTTTGTTTATTTTCTGTCTCTTCTAGATTCCAGGTTGGAGCCATAAGACACACAAAATAAGTTTACAGTGCTTGGTTAATGTAAGGGTCTGACTGTGCAGTATTTGCCACATCAAGTTTCATTTTTTTCTACCGTACTCACTGCAGCCCTTACTACTCTCGATTCATTGCTTGGGTTGACATTCAGAGAAACACTTTTTATACTTGGAAACCGTAAGGAAATGTTAATTGGATTTTACGTTAATAAGTTCTTAAACTTTCAAATTTCAGTCCTGAAGGAAGGAAATTTTGATGAATTATCTTTAGGAAGGACACAGCTCTTTCAGAATACAGTACAGTATCTGGAATAACTCAGCATTTCTGGGAACTGGACCAAGAATGAGAATGATGAAGAATTAGCCTACATACCTTACAATGAGAAATTCAGGGAGTACAAGTTTATTTAAAGAAATATGTACAGTCTTTATATACGAAGGAAGGGGAAATTTGATCACTGAAGTGCCTTTAATATAGGAGACTCTGTGAATCTGTGACTCTATGAATTTTTGTTTGTAAATACTGATTTGAAAATGTAACTAGGTCGTAGATATTGAAAAATTTAAAAAGACATGCCAATATGCCAATAAACTTTAAACTGAATATTGTTGTCAATGAACAAGTTATTGTGATACTAATGCTTTGCACCTGCCAACTTGCAGACATTGAGTAGTCATTTTGGGGACTTAAAATATTGTTTTGAGGAAAATAAAATACTGTTACTTCTCACGTCTTGGTTAAAATGAGACCCACAAAAATAGGGATTTCGTTAATTCTTATACTGAGTTGTTATGTCTCTAACATCAAACATAAACAGTTGTAGCATTCTTTCTTTGAAAACCAACACTGTGAGCAGTGTGGTTTATGCAAAAAGCATTTACTCAGTTTCCAGTAAAATGTAATGTAATGTAATGGTTTTGTTGCCTACACTTAATCTGGAGACTTGTAGTTGTATTTCTAAAGGCTGTTAATTATCATGACTAAAACCAGCCTGAAATGCTTCTCCTGCTGCAGGTTTTGTTCCTCATGCGGTTTTGTAAACAAATACCTTCACTGCTTGAAACTAAATACATTATGTATTTCACCATAATTTTCTTTTAGATATTATATGTGTGTGGGCTTAAGGTCCTATCTCTTTTCATGCCCACCACTTTCTTTTGTTCCCTAGCTCCCCAGCTGGACCTTGTTCCTGGCTGTTTGTGCTGTTGGAATTGGAGGGACCTTTCAGTATGGGTATAATGTCTCTATTATCAATGCACCCACACAGGTAAAAGCTCATCTTTTTTTCACTGGGCTGTTTTCTCTCTGAACTCGGCCAAGAGGCCAAATGTGCTTTTGCTGTGATCGCAGTGGCAACTGTCTTCAGTTCCCTAAAGCAGTCTTCCTCTCATATGAAGGAATCTTGTTAGTTTCCCACGTGGTTTCATGAGAATTTGTTTGTGACTACCTCCCATCACAGGTATTCTGTGTCAGACAAAAGTGCCAAATAGGCCACATAAATACCTTTATTATTTGAAGAATAACTGAATAAGTATTACATTTTTCAGTTATTAAAATAGCCCAGAACATTATGGGTAGAACGGAACAGAACGTTTTCAGTTGGAAGAGACCTACAATGACCATCTAGTCCAACTGCCTGACCACTTCAGGGCTGACCAAAAGTTAAAGCAGGTTACTAATGGCATTGTCCAAATGCCCTTGGAGCACTGACCACTGTTGAAGGAACCCTGTTCCTCTCTTTGACTACCCTTTCTGTAGGGTATCACCACTGTTTCTCCAAATGTCAAGTTTAAACCTCCCTGACACAGCTTTGAGCCATTCCCATCCTTTCTGTCACTGGTTAACAGGGAGAAAGGATAGTTACAGCTGTCCATCACAAGACAGGTTACTGGAAAAGATCTTAGGGAAATAAAGAGTTGCATCTGTAGTGGCTGAGTAACTTGTATGTATTTTCACTTACTTGTTACTTGTGCATTCTTTGCTATGGCCTCCAGGATTCTGCATATTTTGCAGATGACTCAAGGATCTGAGCAAATGATCTTGTGAAAGTAATGGGCATAATTTTTTGCTGCCAGCTGATTTATTTGCTTGGGAAACTGTGAAGACTGAATTTGCTACAACACTGTATGCTTTTTACAAAGCTTTAAAGAAGCTGTTTGTGAAAGACATTTCCTATGCTGGGAACAGAGGGAGAGTCCAAGGAGTTTGTTCTTTTGTAGTCTTCGTTCGCAGGCGAAGAACAGGAGCCTCTGATTACGGATACATGTCAGTTCAAGAGTTTCTAAAGGCAGATTTTAGAAAACCAAGCATGCGGAATAACAGCTTAAAAGTTCTGACCCCTGAATATAAAAAAGAATATCAAAAAGGTTGAGTATTATTAGAGTTGAAAAAGGGATTTTACTATGACTTCTTGGATTACACTAAGGCAGGGAGATTTAGATCAAGAGTCAGAAAATTTTTTAGGTTGCAAGGCCTCTGTGCTCTGAGATGTTCCTAAAAACAGTAGGGCCAGGCAACCACCCAGTTCCCCTCCTGTTCCTCAGAGCTCTCTCGTGGCAGTGCATATCAGGGTGGTGTTTCTCCTCTGGTGCAGCACCTAAGGCAGAGCACAAAGCAAAGCTGCTTAGCGGCCTTTGAGGTGTGTGGGGAGCAGGAAACACAAGGTGTTCCTTGTGGTCAAGGAGAATTCTGCCAGTCAGATGATATCTCTTGTTAACTCCCAGAACTGGTTCTCAGGATTGGGTTTGCAGGTTGCTCGTATTGCTGTGCTGTAGGGCTGTATAAAATGCTACACATTCATCACTCTTTTCTACTGCAGCATATACACAAGTTCTTAAATGAGACCTGGAGTAGCCGTTATCACAAGGAACTAAATCCAGATTTGCTGACCTTTCTTTGGTCTGTCATTGCTTCTATCTTTTCCCTTGGAGGCCTGTGTGGAGCCCTGATTGGAGGCAGCATGGCAATCCGGCTGGGCAGGTCAGTTGCAGCAGCAGGCATATAGAAGCATGTTTGCTTTTCCTACCTTCCCTCTAAATTGAAAGTAAATAAATGGAAAAAGAGTGGGAGAAAACAGTACCTTGGGTGCCTATACATATTTTTTAACTTTAAAATTGAGTTTTCTAGTAAAATTTTAGTTTATTCCAATGTGACTTTGAAGGATGAGCCCTGAATGATGACCTTTGACTTTAGTCTTTGCATTACATTTACTGAAATCTGAGTAGGAGAATGCACACAGGGTGTGGTGGAAACATGAGTTCCCCCTGACACATTTGCAGCCCTTGTGCCAGTAAGGACATGTTGCTTCATCTGCTGCAGTTCATGTGTCTAAATGAACAAACCCCATTCCTACCTTGTCAGGCATTTCTGTCTTATATATGCATTACTCTTATTTTTAAAAACATGAGTAGTTATACCAGATATCTGGGTTTGCTGGGAATAGCATGTTTCTTCAGTATAAAGCTCATTTTTTTCCCCACATTATCAGAAAGGAAAACTGTTTTAAAACCCACATTATTGCAGATTTCCTTAATGTCTGGATAGGGTGGGGTTTTTTTTTTTTTGTTTTAATAGTTTTTTGTTTATTTGTTCTGTGGTTGTAAATGATTATTATTATTATTATTATTTTTATAATTTATTATTATTATTATTATTATTATTATTATTATTATTATTTTGTTCCTCCTCTTTAGGAAAGGAGCTCTTTTGATGAATAATGTTATAGCAATACTAGCCTCCATTTTAATGGGGATCAGTTTTCCTACAGGATTGTTTGAGTTACTGATTGCTGGAAGGTTTTTGATTGGCATAAATTCAGGTGAATGACTTCTTATTCCTACTATCCATAAACTATGGTGAATGATAAATTATTGTTACTTCTGATCCTTTAGGTTTTATGATGCATGCTTATGACAAAAGTGTTCTGTAGTTTAGCTTGGAATCTGAAGACAGCTAAATTAATAGGAAATTAACTAAGTCACATTTCCTGTGTGTTTTGGTTTAGTAACTCTGCAAAGCAATTTCTATTGATAGGAAAATGTTTTTCCATTTACTTGCAGGTATTGGGTTCTGTGTGCAGCCTCTTTATATTGGGGAGTTTGCCCCAAAACATCTAAGAGGTGGCTTGGCCATGGGGACTTCCATCTTTCTGACTGGGGGAATTCTGACAGGACAAATAATTGGTTTGAGGCAAGAAACACTTTTTTTTTCCCCCCTGTTTTGTGTTACTCCCATGTAAAGAATCCCAATTTCCTACAGCTCACTGCAGAACATTCCTTGTGCCATGGTAGCATTAGAATTCACACAAGGTTCCCCTGGAAGAAGAAAATCCTGCTTGAGTCACCTTATTCCTCCAACTGCCAGCCATCAGTGCTAATCTCCTCAGGGTAGTAGTTTTAGTTTAGATGGGTCAGCAGCACAGCATCAGTAAAGCAGGTACATTTGTGCTAAGTTCATGTTTTCTGCCAGTTTCTTGCTGGAGACCATGGATATTGGCAAGACAGGACTTGAGAGCAAAGGATTCTCATTTCTGTATCATAGCACTGCTGCTGTTTTTGTCCCATGTGATCAGAGGAAGTTGCTAGAGCCTTCATCCAGCTGGAACTTAGAAGTTCCAAGAACAGAGACTGCACTACATAGTAACCAATAGCTAATTATTATATTTCTTTGCCTTCTTTTTCCACGTTTCTCACAGAGAATTATTAGGTGGAGAAAAGCATTTGCCTCTGTTGCTATCCAGCAGCTGTGTTCCAGCATTTGCCCAGCTTTTATTCCTTCCATGGTTTCCTGAAAGTCCCAGATACCTTCTTATTGACAAAGGTGATGAGCTGAGCTGTGCCAAAGGTAACATCCAGCATCTATACTTTCTGTTCTTCAGAAGGGTACAGTGAGTATATTGGGTTCCAGATTCTCCTTTATCCACACAGCACAGTTATATCATCTAGTGCTTTTTGGCCCATGTTTTTCCTCCAGTGAGCTTATATGGAAAAAGGGATTGTGGAACTCAGGAGCCTATAATGGGTTATGAACTAAACTTTATTATCCTTTTTCAAATATGAGTTCATTGACTGGAGCTTCAAGCTGGTTACTCCTAGTGGAAGCTTTGCTATCAGGATCATCAAAAGTCCTACTGTTGGCTTTAGGAAGACAAATTGTCACTCGAAATATATTTAATCATGAAGATTTTAAAGGAACTGATGCTGTATACTCTAAGTTTTAGGACCATTTGTAAAGATTTTAGTTTGGGATCCAAATGACTTCTGATTATATTTGCCTTAGGAGAAGGATTTATTGTCTTTGTTCCAGCTCACTTTAATGGCAACATTAAAGTCAGGGCCATAACAAAGGACTCAGTATCTACCTGGAATTTAAGCAAAACATTTCAAACTGGTAAGAGTGTCCTTTAAGGAAAAGACTATTTGAGGGTCTGAGGTTCAGGTACAAAACATCTTGCTTGGTGAATTATTTCAAGGTCAGATATTCCTCTAAAAATAAGCAAAGAAATGCCACAGAATTGTCCAACTCCACCACAGCAAAAAATGTTGAAAAACCAGCAAGGAACAAACAAGTCACAAACCAAAGTTTTCATATCCTAACAAAAGCCAGGTTATTATGGAAAGAGATGATTTCCCAGGAGTTGTGGTTAGTAGGTAAACATAAATTATTTTTTTCTGTTTTTAGCTTTGAAGCGATTTCATGGTTCTTCAGACTATCGAAGGGAGATGGAAGACATCCAGCGAGAATGTTTTGCCTTAGATGGGGAGAAGCCCAAGAAGCCCTGGCAATTGTTCACTGACCGTGGTGTGAGATGGCAGCTCATCACTATCATTGTGATGACAATGGGCCAACAGCTCAGTGGCATTAATGCTGTAAGATTTCATATGAACAAAGAGCTTAAAGAATTATTTAATTTCCACCTGGTTTTCAAACAGTTATTAACACATAGAGAAGCTCAGAGAAAGGGGATAAGTGGGAAAGAATGTCCTTGCATTTTGGTGTTTCTCTTTTTTTCATTTTTTCTCATTTCTGTTTCTGGTATGCAAACTTTTAAAAATAATGACTTGATAGTTGTCTTTACATTCTTCTGAAAAAGTAATTAAAAGTGGATCAGCTTATCCCAGTGTGTCTAGTTTAAGAATATAAAGCATGTTCAGTAAGTTCAATAATCCTATTTGCTTTTTGGTTATCAGTGTGTACTTAGACGTGAATTTAACAGATTGTTACTGCTGCTTGTGTTCAATTAGTAACTCACAATATAAAATACACTGCTCTGTATGTTTAGTATAAACATGACTTTGTTTCCAGACAATATTTTAAATGCCAGAAAAACCTCACTCTTTGGTTTTTTTTTCTGTTGTAGATTTATTTCTATGCAACTTACGTTTTTGAACAAGCTGGGATCTTGGCAGAAAAAATCCCATATGTAACACTCGGCACTGGAGTTTGTGAATGTCTTACAGCCCTCTCTTGTGTAAGGAGCAATTTGTTCTACCTCCCAGTATAAAGAGTAATGATTCTTCTTGAAGAATATTGGTAAAAATGAGATCAGTATATTAACAGAAGATTGTATCTTGTCCACAGGGCTTACTGATAGACCATGTGGGAAGAAGATGCCTTATCATTGGGGGTTATGTCCTCATGACGCTCTGGTGCACTGTTCTGACCTTCTCCCTGACTTACCAGGTGCAAAGGACTCCTTCCTATTACATGATAGAAGGAGTGGGAAGGGCACGTAGTGACACGATAAGGGGGAATGGGTTTAAACTGGAAGGGAGTAGGATTAGATTAGGGAATATCAGGAAGAAATTCTTCTCTGTGAGGGTGTGGAGGCCCTGGCTCGGGTTGCCCAGAGAACCTGTGGCTGCCCCATCCCTGGAAGTGTCTGAGGCCAGGTTGGACAGGGCTTGGAGCAACCTGGGCTAGTGGAGGGTATCCCTGCCCATGGCAGGAGGTGAAATGGGATGAGCGTTAAAGTCCCTTCCAACCCAGACCACACTACGATTAAGTAATTCTATTATACAATTTAGTAAAAATTATTGAATGAACACTATTTAATTTCTCTGAAGCAGTACTGTTACATAAATTAGTTGTAAAAGAGTAATGAAAGACTGCTGGTCTTATTTGCAATAAAATAGAAAAGGAAACATAACTGTTAAGCCAGACTTTAAAACCGGATTATCAAAATCTGAACTAAACCTTCTCATTGTCTTCTGTTTCAGGAGCTGTACTCCTGGGTGCCTTACATGAGCATGGCATGTGTATTTGCCTTCATCTTGAGCTTTGGGTTGGGACCAGGTATTGCACAGGAACGTGGAATGGTGGAAGGTCTGGGAGGGGTGGGGGTGTCACACAGGCAGGAAGCCTTTGCTGCACAGCTGCTGCTGCTCTGGCTGAGGAACCCAAGTGAGGCCATCCTGTAGCCCATAGCTGAGGCTTACCATGCACACTTCTGGGGCAGCTTCATGTGAGGGAGGGCTTAGTTCTGCCCTTCAGAGCAGAGCAGTTGTACACATGTTAGAAGGGGCCTGCTCCCTTATCAGTGCTGCTGAAATGGGGCTGTTTTAGTGGGACACTTCCTGCAAGGGTAGTAGCCTCAGAATTGTGCTGTTAGGAATCATAATAGATCAGCTAATGGCATATTCAAAGTCAATTTTTTCTAGCATTGGAGATACCTCAAATGGACATTTAGCACAATTCTGTGTTCTGTTTTTGAACCATCCCCAGGTGGCATAACAAACACCCTGACAGCTGAGTTATTTGTACAGTCCTCACGTCCTGCTGCCCACATGATCGCAGGGACTGTGAGCTGGATTAGTTTCTTCACAATTGGAATGCTCTTTCCCTTCATAGTGGTAAGTATGCACAGCACAATTTCCTAATGGTCTCACCACCCATTTCATCTGCTCCCAGGTTCCATCCTTGTATTGTATTATATACATTTCTATAGGTTATTGACACTTGACCAGGGTGCACACTGCCCCTCAAATGAGTTTAACTAGATTCAGTCCCTCTTAAAAGTATTTTTTACATATCACAAACCCCAATGTAACATGATAAATGAAAAGTGAAAGGAATGCACTGGGGGGCAATGTTAATGTTCAGATTTAAAAGAGAGAGAAGATATCAAAACCAGAAAAACTTAATCAGATACCGAGATCTAGATAAAACATTTCTTAATAGTGCCTTGTGCTTTTATAGCAAAATAAAGGTGAGGTAGTACCTGTGGCCAGTGTGTCACACCTCTGAGAACTTGCTGAACTGACAGAGTTCTGAGCAGCAATGTTAAGTGTGAATGGAAACAAAACATTTTCTCAAACCTACTATTACACTTGAAATATGTTGCAATCACATTTATTTTCAGAATGGACTGCAGCAGTATTGTTTTGTGGTGTTCTTACTCGAGTGCTTCTTTGTTGCTGCTTTCATCTTCCTCATAATTCCTGAGACAAAAAACAAATCTTTTCTGGAAATCAAAAAGGAATTTCACAAGCTTAATTTTGGAAGAAATGCCAGAAAAAAGGAAACGGAACTTCATGAAAGAAGACAACTTCAAGATGAATTTTTAAAAATTTCTGCATAATTTCACAAATGTAACAGAATTTCAGTGAGAATTATGAGTGTAGTCTTCTAAATTAGGAGTGTAATGCATGATCAAGTGGCTTATTAAATCCTCCTGTGTATTTAGAGGAAGTGTAACTAAAGGCAAGTTAATACTGCAGAAATGCTTTTAGAACATGTATTGCTGAAACACTATTAACATATTAGCCATAGAAGACTTGAGGTTTAGCTGTAACCTGGTGCTGTATGGATGCCGAAATGCCAGGGAGATGTTCAATGAACCCCTCTGGCAGATTTCTGCAGATAATTCAGTGACTCTTCTTGCATTTCAAAGTCCTGTCCTCAGTTTGGGTCATCAGGCACATCCAAATGCTTTGCTGAGTGTAATATTCTGAGTTCTTGTTAAAACCCACACAAGAATTGACCTACTGAGAACTGATACTTGAAATATTCCAGTTTATGTAGAAATAGGGGTATTTAGTTTCTGTTTTTCAATTATGTAACTTTGAAAGCCTTAAATACATTTCTCATCCAGTCCTAGTACTGTACTGTATGACAACAGCACCTCTCTGAATTGCTGGTATTTGTAATAAAGACTTGTATCCTGATGAAATAGTTCCTGGGGTTTCAATTTGGGTTATTTTTTTCCCCTAACCTAGCATCTTAACATTTTAAACTATGCAAAAGGGTAAAACTTCTTCTCGTTTTGAAGGTTAGTTCCCATCAGACTGAGATCTACATACCAAAAAGCATGAAGTAGCAGAGAAGACAGATGGCAGGAATTAAGTACTTTTTACCTTTAAAGAATTTTCAAGATGGTCTGAGAGAATACAAACAAGGAGACTACAGAGAGCCTGTAGGACGTACTGAATGAGCCTTCTACCCCATCTCCAACATTTTTTCCTAGACTCTTTCTCAAAATAAATTCTTCACATGTTAGGAAGTAAGAAATCTCACATATGGTGTTTGTATGCCTCTCTGACACTTGTTTCCTTACCCAGTACAACTTTTCCTGGTTGTAAGCATTTCCAAATTCTATCCATTATTGAAGTGCTGTAGCAAGCACTGGATGACATTTACATTTATTTTCCTCCTCGCAGAATTAAAGCTTTTAATGGAAGTATAGGAAACAAATACCACTGGTCTGATTTTGATAACTAAACCATCTGTTTAATTCAAAGTAACACTAACTCTTAACAGCAAAGGATGCAACATCAGGAAGGGATCTTCTTGGCCTTTAGTTTATCCTCTAAGTTTGCAAAATACTTCATTTTTGCTAGCAGCTTCTTAGCTTCTTGAAGATCATCTGAAATGAAATAAAACATTACTAGTTTACAGAGGGAGAGGTTAATTTACATTTTAAAAATGAATCTCAAGATTTTAGTGACAGCACCTGTTTCAGTACTTAGAGCTGTGAGCTGCAAGGACTCAGACACCATTAAAACCATGCTGCCTATTGTTTTAATCTCCAATGGTTTGGGAACACCTCAACTCAAATGTTCCATAAAACATGTAACAATGAAAAATTTGGAAAAGAAATGTGAATGGATACACTTTAATGACTTCTGCAAAGTGGCTCCAGTTGTACCCACTAGGCAAGACAAATGTTTTTGTTTGTTTGAAATGTGTATAAATAGACCAACTGACATAACTGAAAAATGCAAATGAGGAGGAGTCTGATCTGGATAGTGCCAATTCCAAAACTGATATTGAAACAACTTCTCCTCAGTTAAACAATTGGAGGGGGAGGGTGGTTTATGACCTACTGACAAAGTCCTTCTTAGGGCACAGAGTAACAGAATGTCACTCCTCGCAGGCAGGCCCAGCCAGCACTGCTTTGATGTTTACAGCTAGACACACCCCCTGCTCACAAACATGCAGCATTATGGTGATGGCAAAGAACTACAAAGGTTCCTTCCCAGCTTCAGAAGCTCGGGAATGGTTCATGTTTGTGCCTATCCATTGTAGAATAAAGTTATGTTGATTACTGCACAGGAAGTGCCCAAAACCTTAGGCTTAACAGGTTTTTACTTGCCACACAGCTTCTGTGGCTTTCACTGAAAAGAACAGCACCCACTGCTCTGCTGCAGCTCCAGGACTGGATCACAACATCTCCCAAATTCACGTGTGAAACTTCAGAATATGTCTAAGATGAAGTCTGTCCTTCCCAGTATTCTGGGAAACACACTAACAATTTCTTAGCATTTACATTCTCACTCAAAGTGATTATTTAGATGAAAGATGAATGGAACTTTTGTACTGGACTTTGTTGTTAATGTGAGGTCCTGAATTTCCCAGATCAGCAGGAATGTCAGTTTAGAAGTACTTACTCTAAATACCAAACAAAAAACCCTTGTTAATGCAGTATTTCTGTTCCATAGCTCAGGAAATATTTGCCAGTAAGAGAATGCAGAGCTTTAAGCATTTGACATATGTATGGCAGCTAAAAAGTTCATAGAAACAGGTACCTCTTTCAAAAGCTGCAGTCACCTCTCTGGTCAGTTCTTCTTGTTTAACTGTAAAACAAATTATTTAATTTACTTTTTGTTACAGTTACGATATTTTATACCACTGCATTCTCACTGCTTGTGGTGGGAAAGTTCATTAATAGTCTCAGCCTCTGGGAGCCAAGTGAGTTTTTCATAATACTGCTGTCAGTGTTTTTTAAATTATCATTTCAAACATGTATTTCTTTGTTTAAACAGGTTTACTGACAGCAATTCCAATGCACATCAAGGGTCATTAATTTCCCAGTAATGTAACTTAATTTTCGTGTTTCAGTTTACCTTGCTAAATTTTCTCCTGCGCTACTCAGTTTTTATTCTAGTTATTCTAATTGCTTTTGGCAGAAGGCTGTTATTGAAAAGAATTAAATATATCACTAAACCAAATGTTTTGATATCACCAACAATATAAAAAGAAAGTTGTTTGTGTAAGGAGAATAACCACTTAATATAATGGCTGCCAGATTAAGGTGGTGAAAGAACTACAATATCTATATAAATAACATCATTTTGTGTGGTCAGACAGGCATTTCATTCAACTTCATTCTGACAGGTTTTTCTTTGGAAGAGTTGACCAGCCTTCACCTGCTGAAGGTTGAATAAATTCCTTTTTAATGTCTATATATACTTATTTTGACATCAGAATAGGTTCTGTTATACAAATATTCTCAAGACAGATGTGACGTTTAGGTGCATAAATGGGTAAAGACGACATTGGAAAGGGGGGGACAGGGTGGAGGCTCCTGCAGTGAGTCAATTCCAGACTAACACAAATTGAAGACACTACAAGAAATATACAAAAACAGTTAAAAGCTTTCACACTCTTGCATTACACAAGATTCAGGATGTTAGTTCTGTACAAATTCCTTAAATCATAACCTACCTTTGATTAAAGTTTCAATTTCTTCAAGGATAGCCTCATTTTTGGGCTCTGCTAATTTCTCATTAATTTCCATTATTTCCATAAGGAATGCTGAGTCTGCATCACAGTCTGTCTCTTGAGCTGGCTCCACTCCTCTCAGCTCCAGCTGGCAGAAAAAATAGGAATTTGAAAATAAATATTCTTACATCTATTTCAATGGGAATAATTTTCTTTAATATTAAGTCTTTTAGTGAGCACACTCAGATTCATATCTGATAAACCTATGGTGCATAAACAGAGTCAGTCTGAAAATTAACTCCATACATAGGCTGACCTTAAAAATCAGCAGTTACCCAAAGCCAAAAAAACACAAAAAAGGCTGCCACGGGCCAGACTGAAATTCTGAACTAGCAGCCACAGCCAAACAAAACGTGTGATACGAAACACAAATCAGTTTAAGATGAGCAGCAAATGAGATGATAAACTGATTAAATTTTGGACAAACTTGGTTCTGGTCTCCCTTCAATGTCTAGTGATCCTCTTCAGAGGAATGCAAATTAGCACATTAAGGACTGAATGGAAGGTGCAATCCTTAACAGTACCAGCAGCCCCCACGGTTAGTTACTGGAACACTATATCTAATAACCTTACTAGATAGAGGCCTCGGCTCAGAGGGTTCAGCAGGGTCTGGTAGGCCTTGTTGATCAGGGAAGAGTGTTGCTCAGAGTAGTACTGCTCTTTCTGCAAACGGATGGCAAATAATGGGAAGCTAATAACAAGTGGCAAAACACACTTTGTAACACGCAGAAAAACAGCGTCCCCACAGCAGTCCCCGTGTGAAATTGAGAAGACTCTGTGGACCTGGGAACTGTGTCATTGCACTCAACTAAGGCCTGACGAACCGCAGCAGCCCCTCACGGTCCACCTCCACGGCAAATCCATGGCAGAGCCCCTTCTGACCACCGAAAGACAAACACAGGAGAATCCCCTCACTCCCCGAGCGGGAGAGCGGCGGGGACTCGACGCTGCGACCCCGCCACGCAGGCGAAGGCTAAAGGCGAGTTCCGCCGGGGATCACCGAGCCCCGCGGGGCCCTCCCGGCCCGGCTCCCCC
>VZTN01002614.1:1413558-1428237 GCA_013400515.1 Erpornis zantholeuca | reverse complement strand
CCGCGCCGCTCCGCACCCTGCGAGGCGGCCGCTGGCGGCCCGGCCCCGCCGTCTGAGCGTTTAGAGGGAGCTTTAGGTTGGATATGAGGGAAAATTCCCTTATGGAAAGGGCTGCCCTGGTCAGAGGTGGAGTCACCATCTCCAGAGGGGTTCCACAGGCGTCTGGATGTGGAACCTGGGGACAGGGTCAGTGGTGGCATTGGCAGTGCTAGGGAAGCGATTGGACTCGATGGCCTCTGTCTTTTGGAAATGGTTCCGTGACTGTGTTTGCGGGCGGCTGCACCAGCAGCGCTGCGAGGGCTGCGGGCGGAGCCCTGGGCCTCGCCCGTGTTTGTAAACACCTGTAACAAACGGGACGTGGGAGGGAACTTGGGAGCTGCCGTGTTTTTATGGCTCGTAATGAAATGTAACGAACCGATAAGGAGGAATATGTATCAAAGCTATATGGCAACCAGCTAAAAACTCAGCTGGTAAGGTTGGAAGGCTCATGGACGCTCCAGGAGCCCTGGTGAGCACTGAGGTGCTGGAGGAAGCTGGCTGTAGGGATGGGCTGGCTGGTGCAGCATTGAAGTGGAGAGGGCTGTAACAGGGCAAGGAGATGCTGTTTTTTGACACTGGCTGTGCCAACAGCTGCCAGGGCTGTGGTAGGTGTCCGAATCTGGCAGAGTTTTGTATGTTTGTTGTGTACAGGTGTGATAAATCTGTTGGGCACTTTCAAGAAAGTGTATGTCGTTTTACTGTTTTTACTCCTTTCAGTCTTTCTCTTTGTGTTGGGGGACCAGCCGTGTTCTCTTGCTCCATGCGGGGATGCTCTGTCAGAGCACAGTCCATGCCTGTATGACCCAATGTGAGCGCTGAAGTCCGCGGAAGCAATCCGGGAATAAGGGTTAGTTCTGTTCTGGAACCAGCAGAGGCCGCTCCACGTTGTATTTTAAAAGGAAACCATCCTTGGTTTGCAAAATTCCTGGGAATTTACGTATCACCCATGCATGCTTTGGTTGGAAGTTTTTCTTCTTTGAGCCTGAAAATGTACTTGGACATTTAATAGTACAGTGTGTGAGTGTTTGCCAATTTTACTTTGCTGTAGTAATTGGGGTTCTTTTAACATTCTCTTTGAAGCCAACATGTCTCGAGAGACTGGAAGTGAAGCACAGCAGTCTCAAAGTGCCCAGCAGTCTCAAAGTGCCCAGCAGTCACAGAGTGGTACCAGTTCCTCTTCCAGTGGTTCACAGAGCACTAGTCAGTCTTCCTTAAGTTCTGGGACTATCAGTTCTTTGGACACTGTTCCCACTCAGGAGCTTCCGTCGATCCCTGAGGACCAGGAATCTGAAGAGCTGGTTCCTCAGCCTTGGGGTCGTCTCTTTGCCCTTGGAAAAGGTTTCAGCAATTGTGGTATGTGCATACTGTAATGAACCTCTTGGTTTCTTTGTAGGATCTCAGAAAAGTTCTGAGCAGCTTGGTGAAGAGCAGTGTCTTTACATTTTCTAATTAAGTACAAGCAAATTTAGGTATGCAACTTTTGCAATAATGTTTTATTCCATACTGCGTCCCAGTGTTTGCACTGAGTACTCAGATACACAGCTTCCATAGACTTAGAGAGATTCTGGGGTGTTCCTGTTCTTTGTTACATGCTTCAACTTTTTTACATTTTATCATTGATTGTGTTTAGTTATATGCCTTTATATTGCTGAAGGTGAACTGAAAACTACCACTGCTAAAGAGGGTAAAATTATTAAAGGATTTGACAAGGTGTGGTGCTTTGTATGAGTTAAGACAAACTTGCTTCTATGGGAAGAATCTTGCCTTCGTTATCTTATTCATATCATTTGGCATCATTCTGTAGTGCCATAGTTACTAACTTCCTGCAAAGTCACGTTCTGTCTCTGCTGTACTTTCCCCTCCTCTGCAGACTGTGTGAATGAGGAATACTGGTTTGGGAGAGACAAAAGCTGTGATTACAGTTTTTCTAAGCTAGGATTGTCTGAGACTGGCTTCTACCAAAACTATAGCAAGAAGCACTTCCGGATTTTCAGGGTAAGTGCTAAAAACATTAAGTCTCTGTCTATTTTGGCATAATTCAAAAAGAGACTATGGGGCAGAGAAGCTAGAGAAATCAAAGTAGCTCAGGATTGACTTCTTTAACAAGACTCTTGGTGATGCCCCATTCACCTGGTGTATGAAATAACCTCACAGTCTCATTTCATGAGTCAACAATAGTAAATTTCTAGTCTGTCATGTCTTTACTGTAAAGTCACTTGTTCTTTACTGTCATCTTTCCCATTTTTTTTCTCTTTAAGGAAATGGGTCCAAAAAACTCCTTTGTTGCCTACATTGAAGACCACAGTGCAAATGGGACATTTGTTAATAGAGAGCTTGTTGGAAAAGGGAAGAGGCTTCCACTGACACACAACTCTGAAATTGCACTGTCTGTACAGACCAATAAGGGTAAAATGTGCTTTAACTTATATAGATTTTTCATGTATTGACCAACAGGTTGTTTCTGCATTGATTTGAATATGCTTCTTGGGAGCTGAGGTGCTTCACGAGCACAGTTCATTAATAGGTGTTTTAATACTCACATAAAAATTATCCATGGCCCTGTCAACCTTAGGAAAAAAACGGAAAAAGAAAACTTTAAAAAAATCTGCATCAGATAGCACCTTACCAGAATATAAACTTTCATAGATGTTTTCCAATTTTTGAAACACTTTTGGGCTTTGATGGCTGTGCAAATCATGGTGGGAACAGGGGAAACAGACTATTCAAGAAAATTGAAACCCCTCCCCCCAGATACCTAACCAGATGCTTGCATAATAAATAGAAAATCCTCATAAAAATTAGCAGGGCTGGGCTTTTCTTTCTTTGTTTTTCCACTAAGATTCTGTCTTCTTGATTATTACTTCTCTTTGATTTCTGTTGGGAAAAATTGAAATTTTTGCTCATTTTGTCCTTAAATGTAGTTAATTACTTAAAGGCTGCTGTGAACTTAATACCAAAATGTAATTTTTCAGCAATAAGATCACTTTGCTAACCCATAGCTGGTGTAATTTGTAGCATATCTTTAGTTTTGACTCTAGCAGGCATTATTTTCTCAGTGATATGGTTGACTATTAAAGCTCACAAAACATAACTGTTTGTTATAATAAAAATTTTAAACTTAATACATGTAAAATGATCTCAACTTGTCTTCCCAGTGTTTGTATTTTCTGATCTTACGGTGGATGATCAGCTGATGTTTCCTAAAGAATTCAGAGAGAAATATATCATGTCAAAGACTTTGGGAAGGTAAGCATCCTTCTTCCCTCAGTAGTAAGGGTTAACCTCATTATCATCATCAGTACCTTGTGCTGGAGTTATTATCAGTATTAACTGAGCTGCTGTTTAAAAAGAAAAAAAAAGTATGATAACATGTGAATAAATACATTCTTTACAACAATTTAAACAGGAACTTTGGCTGTGTCTCTCTAATTGGTTTGGTGTTAGTAACTTACCACCGATTGCAAAAACCAGTTTTTGTTTTGTTTTGCTTGAGTTTTTTTTTTTTCTGTAGAAAAGAATGAAGTCTAAATTCTTAATGAGTTTTTAAAGTTTGTGTATTAATTTACTCAGTTTTTGGAAGTGGAAGGAAGAGCTTTATGTCAGAATACAGCTTCCTACAATATCACTCTTGAGGCCTTCAGACAAAAAGGGAAAGAACTGTCCAGGAAAAAGGAGAGAGAGGTTATTTTAAGTGGGGGCTGTTTTTTTCTCTTTTGAAACAGTTGGTCAGGGAACAATTTGGAGGTGAATAATTAGGTAGAAAATAATTCTAAGTGGAAAATACAAGAATTTCTTTCTGTAATGTAATTGCTATTTAGTAAAAATACAAGTATAGTAATTTCTGTTTCTCAGATTTGTGCAGTCCAGTATTAAGAGAACCCTTCCTAAGTTCTCTTCTCCTAAATGCCTTTGCATGAAGGAAATGCTGACAGAGCTTGTCCTTCATATCTGCCAGTACTTTTGGTACAAATAAAGTAGCTGCTCTGCATATTTACTCTTGCAGTTTTGAATGAATGGCCCTTGACAACACTTGCTGTTTAAATAGACTTTCTAACTCTTGAATGTTTCCTGAGGAGTCCTGTAGACTTTCCTGAGAAGAGGCAATGTGCCGTATTCACAAAGTTAGAAAGCAGCAGCTCCAAATGATGCTTTCATTTGCCTGTACTTGTTACACAGATTTTTGACAAGCATTTGTAAGCACTGACAGAGCTGTGCTTTCGTTTTAGTGGTGCCTGTGGAGAAGTCAAACTGGCATTTGAGAAGAGCACTTGTAACAAAGTCGCAGTGAAAATCATCAATAAACGGAAATTTGTAGCAAGTGGCTTGAGTGAGTCAGTAAGTATTTTGGTTAGTCTGTCTTGGACATCTTGCAGTGATCCTGGAATATTTTGTAACTTCTCTGACTCCTCAGATGTCTTCAGTTATTACACTATAAATGGAATGTGTGCAAAGGCTGGTGCAGAGTCTTGTAGGGTTTGGTTTGTGTCCTGAAATGCATCAGGTAGACACATGGTAACCAGCAGAGGCTTGACCAAAAATGTACCAACTAAGCTAATTCTGTTGAATACTCCATCATAATACTTTTTAAGAAAATTGTAGGAAGCCTTTTGGGAAGGGCTTTTCATGTGTCTGATTTCTCCAGAATTTGGAGAACAAAGCCAACTGGCTTAAGATGTTGTGAATTATAATTACTAATATATGCCATTGTACAAAACAGAGGCAGGAGTATATCTGGAATGTTGTGTATGGGTTCTGTGTTCAAAGATTATTGATTTGGATTGAAAGAAGAACAAAAAAAATCCCTGCTGGGTTGATTTCATTAGTTGAGCCTAAGCCACAGATTAAAAGAATCTGGTTATGTTATCTTGCAAAATAGGAGAGAGGAGCATGTAATTTTAGGTTGGCCCATCTGTGGAGCATCTTGGAGGGAGAAAAGCTGTTTAAAGGACAATACAGGTATATAGACAAAAATTGTTTTTTTAAATTTGGAAATTAGTTGATGATTTCTAACCTGCAGTGAAATTACATGTCTGGAGCAGTATCTTGGTCCAGATACTGGCAGCACACTGTTCATTTAATTCACCAAAGGCACCTGATCATTTTTAGAAAAAAGTTGTATGTTATGGTCACTTACAGTAGCAAAAGGCATGAAATGATGGCTTTTCTGGCACTGTCTCTTATTTCTCATGTCTTATTCCAGAACAGCACTGTCTTACCCTATATGGTGTTTGATTCTTTTAATAGAACCCAGCTTTTAATATCAACACAGAAATTGAAATTTTGAAGAAAATAGATCATGTGAGTGTTACTGTACATTTTTATTATTTTTTGCTCCCTACTGTATGCACTTGTTTAGTTTACTGAGCTTAATGTAGTAACTAAAGAACAATTTTATCCATTTAGAAATGTGGTAAAGGAGACATATAATTTTTCTTGTAAAATACTGAATGGGTCTTTTTTTCTTCTTTTAAGTATACTATGTCCTAGTTTTCACTGGCAGTTTCTTGAATTTGTATCCCCTCTTTCCTTTGCATGTGAAATAGATAAAATGTTGAGGGTGTGGTAACTCACAACTGGAAAAAGTCTGGGGTACTCACTAGTCACTTGTGTTAAGTGTTAAAGTGACCTGGTTTGAAATACTGAAATAAGAACTTTAGGATTAATCTTTACAAATTATTCTATTTTTTTGTGTGTCTCTGTTTGTGTTCCCCTTTCTCTTAGCCTTGCTTAATCAAGATCAAAAACTTCTTTGAAGCAGAGGATTATTACATTGTTTTGGAGCTGTAAGTAGCATTTTGAAAGTAAATGCATAAAATGTCATGTTTTTTTCATAGCCACAGTGAATGTATGTAGTTCTGAACTGTGGAGGTTTTGCTTGTTTTATTTTGTTTTTCTTTTCTCCACTGTTTTTTGAAACCTTTGTAAGATTAGGAGCTGGGAGGAATCATCCTTCTGTGCTTTGTAGGCACTCAGTGCCTGGATATTGTTTGCTCTGCTGCTGTTGTGGATTGCTGAGATTTTTTTTTTTTTGATTTTTGAGCTTGTAAGAGGGAGCTGATCAAAAATCATGTAACAACTCACAGTGAAGACTCAGGAGACTGACCCTAACTCAGCCATGCATGTGCTGTGTTTAGGATGTTGTTCATTCATTTTCAAAAGTACATTCTTTCTCTGTAGCGACAATAGCCAAATGTTTTGGTCTTAGTCTGTCTAATGAGATGAATCTTTAGGAAGTCATATGTTGGCTTGTTAACCTGCATTTATTTTAGGATGGAAGGAGGAGAATTGTATGACAGAGTGTCAAGGCCAATCAAGATGAAAGAAGATACCTGCAAGTTGTATTTTTATCAGATGCTGCTGGCAGTAAAGGTACATAATCAGGAATTCTACCAAAAAAAAGTAATAAGATGAGTTTTTCTGGCACTTGTCATTGCTGAAACCCATGCAAACAATCATCACAGTGTTCTTAATAAATTGGTTTAACAAGAGAGAAACAGAAAAGCAGAATTCCTACAAAGGTGACACAAAACTTGGGTCTGCACACTGTGCTAGCACTGAGATTTGACATTTGAAGCATAATGTTTTCTAAGGTGGTTTTTTGTTTCTTTTGTTTGTGATGGTGTTTTGGTGTGGGGGTTTTTTGTTTTATTTTGTTTTGGGGTTTTTGTTGTTTATTTTCCTTTGTTTTTTTAAGGGAGAGTCATAAATTAGGGAGTCATAAGTTAGGGAGCTTGCCTCTTGCACAGCTATTTCAGTTATCCTGCCATTGCCATGAGAAAAAATGGGAAGCTGACATTTTAAAACAAGTTAATAGACTGTTTTTCCTTAATTGCTCATCTGTATGTATTTAGTATCTTCATGACAATGGAATTATACACCGAGATCTAAAGCCAGAAAATGTACTACTCTCATCTTCTGAAGAGACATGTCTTATAAAGGTAAGGAAACTTACATTTCTTGTTAATGGAGAAATTTGGGAGTGTTCCTTCACGTTCTTCTTGATATTTCATTAAACATAGCCAAAAAGATATAATGGAATTAGTCATACAAACCATGAAGTAACTTAAAACATAGAGGGTTGGTTTTTTTCATAATTGTAATTTTACTTTTATGGATATTTCAACCCATGCACTGCATATGTAACCCCAAATGTCAATTTTTTTTTCCCCAATAAAATCTAAATTCTTGAATTACAGATAGCATTCCCACAAATGTCCAGGCTGTATGGTGACAGGGATTTTTTTATTGTTTTGGGGTTTTTTGGGTGGGAATTAGGGTTGTGAGTTTTCTTTTGTGTTGGTTTTTTTTTTTTTTTTTCCCAGAGAAAGCATTGAATAGATTTGCATGCTAAAATGCTGATTTTTCAAGTAAACTCTTCTAATAGGCTACAGTACCTTTATTGTGTGGTTGTCCATTTATATTCAAATCTGAGAGTACTTTTTTCTAGTGTAAAGTGTGATCCTTTGTCATATTTCTCCCTCTTCCTTCTCTCCCATTCTCACTTAATAATATTTGGGGTGACTTTTGCTCATAGTCATGTACTGGAACTGGCTTGGAAGAAAGAAACTTAATGCTACCTCCTGATGTATGTCTACAATATGATGTGTTCTAGTACGGTCCATCCTAATATGTAATGTGGTGTTACCATTTTTAAATACAAGATTACAGATTTTGGACAATCCAAGATTCTTGGAGAAGCTTCTCTTATGAAAACATTATGTGGTACTCCCATGTATCTTGCTCCTGAGGTTCTAAATTCACTTGGGACTGCTGGATACAGCCGAGCTGTGGACTGCTGGAGTTTAGGAGTTATTCTTTTTGTATGGTAAGATATTGTGTAGATGTACCTTCACTGGGCAGTCTTTGACATACATGGCTTGAGACTTGGCAACTTCAGTATCTATATGAGGAAGTGAAAGTGCATTTAAAACTCTACACATATAATACCACTACAATAACAGATGCCTTAAAATGTGTGATTTCAGTGTTTCATTTGCTGTGGCAAAATCTGTGTTATTTAACTAGTTTTCTTTTATACAGCTTGTGTGGATATCCACCATTCAATGAGCAGAATACTCAACTCTCTCTGAAAGATCAAATCACTCATGGAAAATACACGTTCATTGCCAAAGAATGGAAGCATGTGTCGGACATGGGTATGACTCCAGCACAGTGGGTAGTAAAATATCTGCCTCTTCTTGTAGTTCTTGTTTGCTTTTATCCTCCTTTCAGCTGCATGGCACAATTGTATGTTAATATGTTTAGTTCTTAAACTAATATATTAAATTTTTTTAAAGTTCATAGTTAAAGCATTAGAAAGAGCACATACTTTTTAATTGAAGAGATTTCTTAGTGGTGTTTAGCATAATTAACCACACAAGTATAGAGTTTTAGGCACATACATCTGTTTCTCCTCTTTTCACTTTCTCTTCTGACATTATCAAGCTGGTCTACAGACTTTGCCTAAAGATCCTTCAAGTGTTCAACCAAAAATGTCAGGAATTTAAGGAATACAAGTTAGAATTCCAAAAAACGAATGTTCCAAGAGAGTCCTTTCATGGTGCTAGTCTTTGAGCTGAAGTTGTCAGTCACATTTGTGGAATCATCTATTCTGTCTGGCCCACTGTAAGTGAAGTAGTCTGTGAAACAGTTTTTGTGTAGCAAACTAAAACAAGAATTACTGTCTGTGCTTTCAGTTTTTCAGGACATTTTATATGCATAAAATAATTGTAGTATTTACCTTGGATACTTCTTTGTACATGCAGAGGAGTTTCTAATATATGTGGTCATCCTTTGTCTAATAAACGTATCAAATATAACTCCTTCCTGAATAGTTTGAACCCTATTCAAAAATAAGTCAGACATTCATGAGAATGTGTAATCTTAACATAATTTCCATAGCCCTACTGGTATGTATTCAGAATAATCTGATCAAATGAAAAGTAAATCTTGCCAAAATTGCTTTATAGGAGATTTGGAGAAATAAAATTACACAAATGACATATTTTCTCAGTGCCTACTAAGCGGGTTCCTAAGAATATGAAAGTTTGAGATTATGTTTAGCATACATGTGTATGTCCTGTCTCTTCTTTCCCACCTTCCCAGATGGATAATCTGCTTTCCAAGACACTGTAAACCAGATAAAATAAGATGTCTTTGCTTTTCCGCAGTAATACTGAAGCTTTTAGGAAAGTGCTGAGCCTCCTGTGCATGCTCAGAACATAAGTTGTGTATGTGCTAAATATATCTATGGATAATTCTGTTATACAGAAAAGTGTTGAGTTGTGTGCACGTGAAGGAAAGACAGTTGCAGTCTGCAGCCCTTCCTATGCATAGAAAAATGATCTGCCCAGCCTGTACTGTTGTGCATTGTTCTGAAGGAGTATAAGGCACATTGTCACACATAGCTTTGGTGTAGGCACGTTTCAGGTAATGAATGTGTTGATCACATGCCAACCAGCTCATTTTGTTATCTTAGCTCTGGATCTTGTGAAGAAGCTGTTAGTAGTGGATCCAAGCAAACGTCTTACCACAGAGGAAGCCTTAGAGCATCCTTGGCTTCAGGTAGGAATTGAGTTTTAACTGAAAGCTGGGTTGTTTGGGGGTCACTGGTTGATGTGTTGTGCTTTCAAAGATGTAGTCCCTGCTGAGAGACTGCAAAAGTAGCATGGAGTAGTCTACTGAATACCTTCTTTCAATACAATAAGCAGCTTCTGCATCCTTTCTGAGACACCTCTTCTCAGAACTCTTTCACATGTGAGCATCAAGATGTGTGTTTTAGAGCCCAAGTCTCCCTGTGGTTCTGGTAGGATGGACCTCTTCCTTTGAGCATTGTAACAGAGCCCCACTGCCTCAGATGTTTGTGGGGGCAGGCAGTGCAGAGTCTGTTTCTGGCAAGTGTCCAATATTACGATGTTTTTACTCTGCTGAGTAGGAGTAAGTGTCCCTGGTTTGGGAACCCTCTGAGTAGGAAGTGATGGTTTCCCTGCCTCCTGTTACTGTCTAGTTAGGTTTAAGAGAGATACTCTTTGGGTGGTCTTTTCTTTGGTATTCCAGAGGTGACCATTGGACCTAGGAACTTTCTTGAATATTTTTGCTTGAAGAGGCTGATAAAAGTCACCCAGTGCATGTCTGAGCTGTGCAATGTTTATTCACACGAAGCACGATGTTATTTCTGTTCCACCACTGGGAACAGGAGAATTTCAGATGCTTTGGTAAAGAGCATAAGAAACAGGGAGGAAGCAAGGGAGTGTCCCTCAGTGCTCAACAGCTGACAGTGTTCTGAGACAAAAAACATGTGTGGATGACTCTTTTCAAGTGATTAACTTGTCTTGATTATGCTCCTGGGCATCAGGAAACATTTCCTAGCATTCATGGGTTTTACTTACTGTAGTTTTGCATGTAACATCTACAGTGAGTTAATCAGATATAGTTTCTTACATTTAAATTCTAATTCTATGCAGAAAAAAATATTCAGAAACCATGCAACACTGAGTTTAAAAATTGCTGGTATGCATAAGAGGGAAGGGGAAATAGATGACTGATTTAGACAAGTTAAGAATTTGAGGTATTTCAGAATATAAACTCAAGGTGTTATTAACTTGATTATATATTCCATGTAGGGACAACTCTTACTGTTAAGTTTAATTTTGAAGACGGGACAGAAGGTTCCAGAAAACATCATAGCCACAAATCCAGATGTCATCTAGCATTCAGCTGCTGTTCTTTGGACTGTTTCCCTTCAGGGGCTGTTAGTAAGAGTGTCAGGTGTTCATAGGTGATGTATCCTGCCTGCTTGGAAGGCCAGCATCCAGCATGCTCAGTTCTAGATATCACACACGTTGAATACTACCACCAAAAGAGCTCCCCAGTCCTGTTCCTGGGAGTAGTGAGGAGTTACTGGCTCCTCTCTCCCTCTTGTGTTGTCTGGAAGTATCGACTTTACAAGTCAGCAGGAAAAACCACATTCACCATGTGACCAGCTGATGCCTGTGAGCCCTCTGATGATTTGGGGGACACTAGGGAATTTCTCAGATATTAGAAGTAAGCATGTTCTGCTGATTTATTCAAATTAGTATTGCTTTCAAATTAGTGGTTTCACAACATGTGTTGTTTACTCCTTTCTTTGCTTAAATCTAGAACTTTAAAACTTGTTGAGCTGAGTAAATGTAAGTACTACTCAGTGGAAATGTCTTACCTGTATTTACCAGATACTTAATAGAACATTTCTGAAACACATATAAACAATTAATTGCTGTTTCTGCCTCTTAAATCTTCACTCAAGTCTTTTAAATGGCACAAGATTGGTTGCATGCTGAAGAAAAAACTCAGGTGTTTGTTACATAAATAGAAAAATATTTATCTTACCTTACCTATCAATTCAAATGTAGCTACAAACAAATCAGGTGACAATGGAAAAGAAAAACAAGTCAAAACTCTATATAAAATTAAGTGGATATTCAGGTCAAAGCCTTTTGTACCTAAGAATAGTTAAATTAAAAAAAGGAGATACTGCAATACTCCATTGTTTAGGAAAAGGAACCTCTCCTTTGCCTCAAAAACTCAGTTAAAACAGCTGAAATCCTTAGGAGCTCCATGTTCTTTATTTCTAATTGTCTCTAGCAGTGAATGTCCCATTCACTTCTCTTCGAGTTTCCCAATCTTTGCATTTCCCTTAAATATTCTATATACTACTTAGATGCTGGGGTTTTTTTGCAGGATGAGGATATGAAGACTACATTCCAACACCTACTTGCTCAGACATGTGCCAATATGAACCCACCAGAAACATCAAATATGGTATGTGCAGTAGATATTTGAAGATTAATATTTGCTGCACAGAGAAACTAGGTTTTGAAGTAATCTGTAATAAGAAAATCAGATAATTTTGAGACTTGAGAGAAATGTACCCTTGGGCTGTATGTGGCAGCCTGCTGGTTGCTTCTGCTTCCTGAAGAGCAGCAATGGACTTCTGTGCTTTGTCAACACTTGGTTTAAATGTATAGAAATACTCTTTAGGCTTTAAAGGACTATTCATATATTTAGAATAAAGTATCTTTTTTTAATGTATTCAAATCAGTTATGTTAGGTATTCAGGTAAAAATTCTCACACTGGTGCAAGGTTAGGATAGCATTGTGCCATTCATCACCAGATGCTAATTAGGAAATTAGTGAACAGTAGCTGTTTCAAGCTGGGGGCAATGTCTTATATGAGAACCATCAAATATAATTAGATGGATCTTGGTAGAGAAACATGAGTTAGTTGTGCTGTTTTTTTGGTCATGCTGTCTAACACCTATAGTTCTGGAGCAAGCAGAACAGTCAGGTTCTGCTTTACCTGGTTTCCTGGAGCCATCCACTGTGTCTTTTTTCCAGCCAAGCACAACGAGAAAGCGTCTCCACGAAAATGAGGAAGAATGTGGCTCTTCTAAGCGTGCTGTTCCTTCTACATCGTTTCAGAAAATGAGGTGAAAAGGAAGAGAAAATGACTTTGTTAATGACAGCTTTTTTTATGGAAAGCAGAATTTTTTATTAAGAAAAATCTTAATAATGGAATAAATGTTGAAGATGCAATTTCCAAATAAAAATCACTTTGTAAGATTGAAGTGACTGCTGTGCATGCATGAGAATCTGCACAATTAGTCATGTTCTAGTCCATCCAGCTGTCTGACTCAAGGGACGTGTCAGAAAGCTCCTGAACTAAGTTACTAAAAATTTTTTAGTCTAGCTTCATCCCCACCTACATTCTCTGTTTCTTCTTTTCCAGTTTCCAGGTTAGGCATGGAAATAGTGCTTAGTCCTAACAGATGAAGAAGGAATACTAAGCTTACTGAGCTTTTGCCTGAGACAGAGCATTACCTGACACAGTGCTGCCCACAGACTTCTGAGGACACTTAGACTCTTCAATTCAGATGTAAAACTTCTGGTGGAGCTTGAGGTGCTCTGGGCTTCAGGTAAAGCTCCACAGTAAGTGCTGGACTGGCAGACTCAAGCATTGTGCCCTGGGAAGGGGCTGAAAGCAACAGTTACCATCTGCATGGTGTTTCTAACATGTGTGTACTGTGTTTATTCCCCAGAGGAGGGATGAGTAAGAGGAAACATGATAACATGTGATGAAATGAAGATGTATAAATTATGTCAGAGAAGAACTAGGAATTGAACTGAGGGAGAAAAACTTGCTTGCCTGTTAGGTGAAAATTTTGAACTGTCTGCCTCTTACTAAAGGATATTAATTTCATTATTGGCTTAAAGAACAGTTTAGTAACTCTGTTCTCCAACATGCATCTTCTGCTTAAAGGTATCTACTCTAAGCTGATTTGTAAAGAATAGAACCTAATGCGTTGTGGAATAAACTCATCTCAGGTAGGAATGAAGATATTAATGAGTCACATTTCCTATATGTGCCCATTGTAGAGATCTTATATGTTTTGATATATTTGATATAAACCAGTGTTAATGCTAAAACGACAATTCTTGTACACTGATATCTTTCTTAATGGATCGGATGGAGGAATATCCATGGGCATGTGGCTGTGCACCATACCACTGGTTCCAGTCCACTCCAGATACACAGGGGTGATAGAACAAAGGTCTGTCTCTCCTTGAGGATGCACTCTTTTGGTGCCAATCTGTGGGTGGAACATCCTCAAACATGCTTAGTATAGCTCGTTTGAAGTAGAAGGGAACACTGTTCGATAAAAGTATCATCTTTATCACTGTATGATAAAAGAATCAAAGCATGTGGTGTGTGTGGGGGCCAGGTTTGTGTCCTGGTGTACTGCAAAACCTTTGGGCTTTGGTTGCCAGTTACTTTAAAAAGACCTGCATCATTGCCTATGAGAAGATAATGCCATAGCTCCTATTTTTACTCTAAATTAACTGCACTTGGACTTTAGATAGAACTAGGAAATGCTATAATTTATTCCTCCATCATTTTTTACATCCCACGGTTGTTAGATTATTAGTAAGTGCTTTGCTTGGGTCCTTCCCTGGGTCCTGACTAAGACCTGTTTTCTAATGATGTCCTAAATTTGATCTAGCTTATTTGGTGGCTAACCTTGGGGCTGCTGGCCATGTGTTCATCATTTGATCGCAGAAAGCTTTCTGAAGTCTCAGACTCATTTTTTTCTATGGAAGATTAAGTTTCACTACGGTGAAGTGGCATCCAATTTTCATTTAGATAAGAAATTGTTTATTTATCACATATTATTCATAACATAAGTCTTCAGGCTTCATACTCCATTTTTATTTCATACTCCTGTTTATTTCAAGAGGCAGGATGGGTCACAGCAGTTGGAAGCAGTTTGGTTCGGTTAACCAAAGTGCTGAGGCTCGCTGTGCCTGGCCAGTGCGGTGTCATTAGTGACCAGCATCACCACCTGCGGTCCGATGAGGCCCCGCTTACTCTCGAGCTCAGGCTGCCGCTGCCTTTGGGCGACGGTCCCTCACCCGGATGGCGACAGAGCGACGCTGGAGCTATATCCTCCGTGAGGATGGAGCTCGTCCGTATTCGCGGAAAGGCGGTGGACGAGACCGCAGCTCTTGCTGGAGCCCGGCAGAGGTGCGGCCGAGCAGCTGCCCCGGGCCGGGGCCGCCGGGGCCGGGGGAAACCGGGCAGCAGCCGCAGGACGTCCGGCGCGG
>VZTN01002614.1:1299390-1413277 GCA_013400515.1 Erpornis zantholeuca | reverse complement strand
GGGGGTCCCGCCGGAGTCCCGGCCGGGGTCCTGCGCGGGCTGGCGCGGTGCGCAGCGGCGGAGGGCTCGGGCCTGTCCCCGGAGCTGGTGTTGTGTGCCCCGAACGTGCTCGGCCGCCGCTAGCTGGAGCGGGACCCTCGCGAGCAGAGAGCTCGGATGTCGGCATGGGCATTGTGCTCGCTCTGGCGCCCCCGTAAACAAATCCGAGTACGTTAAAATCTGCAAAGTTTGAAGGTAAGCGCGTCAGGTGTACTTGGCAGCACTGCAGAGCTCCTTACCGTGCTTCAGTGGTACAAAAAGTTATTATGGACGTGATTATAATGGCTTTGTTACTGGAAGAACTTAGAACCTGGAGGCTGGATTCAGTCAGTGCGTCCTGGATGACAGCAGATGTCACGAACGCGGCTCTGCCCATGCGCTGGGACACGGATTGGCGATCAGCGGTGCGCGGTGTTATCGCGGGCAGCAGCCTGCGCTCCTGTAGCTTGATGTTGCAGCCATAGGGATGCCCCTGGTTGATGCCAGTGAACAGAAAGTGGAAATCCAGAGAGCTGCGTGCTTATGCCTTCTTGTCCTCCTTCCTCTTCTTGGAGTTATTAATCATTTTACTGTCTTTCGTTTTTCTTGGAGGTTTTCACAATCTTAGATAATATCTCTCCTGTGCTCTCTTCTGGTGTGAAACAAGAGCTCTTCAGGTGGTAATGGAACCCTTTATAGGCTCTTTGAAATGGATATGTGGCAAATGGATAAATTCCTAAATGGATGAGTGGATGTGCCTTGAATGTTGCCCTAACGGGTGTTCCTCGGACAAGGTTACTCTTCATGCCTGGCTTTTGCTGAATTACTGGTTCATCATTCTCTCGTTGCTGTCTCTGTCTCCCTATGGCTCACTAATGGATCAGAGGAAAAGGTCTGTTTCCTCATTGATAGTTTGCAATTAAATTACATATGTATTATTATTAATAATAACTAGCTTAAAAACTGCAAAAAAGTACTGTTTAAATTTAACTATAGATTGTATAGTTCTTACTACAATTTTTAGCAACGTGTAACATATCTTAAATTAGGCTGGGTCTAACTGCTGTCACAAGTGCAGATCTCTCCAAGCTCAGTACTGGAATCTCACAATCCCTTCTCATTTTAAAAAAAATCTGTTAGGAAGACCATTTTCTATAGAAAATTTAGTATAAGCTCCAGTTAAGGAAAACGATATGTTTCTTTCTGGTCAATAAGTTCCTATCATCCTGTGGTGGCT
This sequence comes from Erpornis zantholeuca, assembly GCA_013400515.1. Lineage (NCBI taxonomy): Eukaryota > Metazoa > Chordata > Aves > Passeriformes > Timaliidae > Erpornis > Erpornis zantholeuca. The sequence continues at coordinate 1,412,022 of VZTN01002614.1, read as the reverse complement.
TAAACCTCCAGTTTTGGTGGCCTTTCTTTTCTTTGCACACTATTTCTTTTGAAATTCTGCTCTGTTTAGGGGAAGATTGCATGTGGTTGGCAAGGTTTCATATCTGTTCAGGAGTTTGGTACAGCTTGGCTGAAGTGCTGGCTGTTGGGAGGTTTCAGGGACAGACTTGATGTGCTTTATATGTTCTTGGACTCTTGTTGAAGCCAATTTCTGTTGTAGAAAAACAGCAATACCCCAGAATATGAAGAGGATGCATAAAACCATTTCGAAGGTTAAAATATAAGAAGTTGTGTAGAAGTTTTCATAGAAAAGGAAGCTCAGTTACAGATTTAAGCTGATTTTGGAAACTTGTATTTAGCATAAGTTGCTGTCACTCTTTTCAGAATCCATTAGGAATGCCAATTTTTCTGCTTGCCTCTTTTTGTTTTTTCTCTCTTCCTGGTGCTTCAATAAGTATCTTGAACTATTTAGATAATTTTTAAATATGAAAATGTTACATATCACACTTGCTGTATATTTTTTATAAAGAATTCTTTTAAAAAGGTGTCTTAACTATGGACTTGCCACCCAAGACATCATCTGCATAAGGCGTATTTATCTGCATTATGTAACATTAAATAAGAGGAATTACACACAAACCAACAAGCACTGAGGTGTAAGATTGGTGTTTTGATAAAACATTTACTTTGGTACCACATAGATTTCTTTAGTGCTCTTGTCTTGGAGCAGAATCTGGATTTGCTGTTGTATCTTTTCACTCATCTTACTGGAACTCTCTGGGAATCTGTTCCCTATGGCTTTCTGGATAGCAATATGCTCTTCAGTGTGAATGCATCTTTCAGTGTGTATGGGCACTTCTTTTATTTGATGAATGTTCTGTAGGGAGGACTAACTTTAACAAGCTTGATCTGTGAAGACAAAAGTTCTTGTAAGTTTTGGTGTGTATTCAAGTTCCTCTTTGCTTTGGGGGCAGTTGGGAGTTCATTTCTTCATGGAAAGAAGAACACTGAAGGAGGTTGTATGTGGTTTAACACTCCACTTGCGTGGTCAGCTGGGTTGAATCCTGAGCACCTTCTGCCAGAGGAGGCTTTTTCAGTGAAGGAAGTTCATTGCTGAGTCTGATCTGAAGCAGATATTGTGAAAGCTTCTGTCTGATGTGACCTTTGTAGTAGGAGCTGATTTGTGCTGTCTTATGCTGGTTTGGAGAAGTAATGTTGAGAAGCTCATGCCATCTTCTACTTTATTAGAAATACATGAGCTTCTAACTCAAACTTCTCACTAGATCCTCTTCTGCACTTCATTAGAACCATTTTTGTTCTGCTACACTAAGGAACTTTTTCTTCAGCATTGGTTTAGTACAGGCAGGCACCTTCTATAATAAAATGTTAGCCCAAATATGTGCATTACCATCACCTTCCACTGCATTAACAGAAGAGCAGTGGTGACTGGAAAGTGGGGATGACTTTCTAATGAGTACTTTGTGTGTTGGTACCATAACCATAATCTTTTTTTATTTGTGGCTTGAGTGCCAGAGTGACTCAGTTTTACTGTTCTAGGGTTTTTTCTTTTACCTCATGATGTTTTACTGCCTTACGTAGTTCTCATGATAGCAGGAATTAAACAGTAACATATTCCACAAATTACCATCATAGTTTCCTTTTTTTTTCATGAGATTATTTAGCGTCACAGGATATTAGAGGCAGAAACCACTTCACTTAGACTCAGAGGATGTCTCCTCATGTATTCTTCTTGTTGTTACAGACTCACAGTATGATTCTGGAAGGATCATTAACAACTTTGTGTGTTCATTTGTTTGTGCATAATAAACTGCCAGAAAAGACAGCTGTTGTTGGACTTGTCTCACTGGTGCTCCTTGAGATTGTGCTGGGTGTGTTGTGCCCTTGTAGAGGCCCCACTTCTGAGGGCTCAGTAGCTCGTGGTGGTCCTGGGCAAGCACCTCCAGTGAGGCTGAGCTGCACAGTCCCTGTGGTCAGGCAGAGGGAGTGGGTGAGATGCCACTGCTGCCCCTGAGCTCTCCAGGGTGGGGCTGGCTGTGCCTATGTGCCAGACCAGGCCTTCTGCTGGAGGCAGTTAGGCCACAGCTGGTGAGGAATCTATTTCTTGAAATATTTATCTTCTGAATAACTTAAGTTCATGGCTGGTTGTGGTACTGCTTGTGGAAGCTGTGGAGTCATTCACTCTGAATGTGATAAAAGCGTGGGAACTACATGACATTGGGTATTTTTCATTGTCCCTGATGCAGGTCAGTGACCAATGAAATACACAGGGAGGGAGACAGCAGCCACCTTTAAAGACACATGAAAAAACTGCTGCCCCTGGCACCTGGGTACTCACCAGCCCTGTTTCCTGCAGTACCTCCAAGCCTTCTGGGGCCTAATTGCCTTTCTCAGGGTTTCCTCATCTTTGTGTTTGAACACGTGCCCATGTAATAGCTGCTGAATCTTCATTTTCAGTTCTTACCCTCAGGTCACAACAAATGGTCCCTGTGATGAAGGTTTTTGTCAGATGCTCACAGATGTGTGAGTTCTTGAACTGCTTGAATGAAGCAATATGTTCAGTTCTAGCATCAGCAAGAATACTATAGAAAAAGCAACTACACAGATGAAAGGAAAAAAGGTTTTGGTTTAGTCTGCTATTGACTAAAGCTTAGTCTACTACAGGACAAGAAACATTTACTGATGCAAAGAAGACTTGGATATTAGGAAAAATATTTTAATGATGAAAATCCTGAAGCAGTGTAAGAAGATTGCCTGAGTAAAGCATGGAGTCTTCTTCAATAGAGAAGTTTAAGAAAAATTTGAACAAACACCAAACACAAACACTGTCAGAAAAGAATGGATATAATAAGAAAAACAAGAAATCAGTCATTTCTAACTTAATGCTTTTCTATTGTTGCTTGACTTAAGGAAGAAAAAATAGAAAAGTCTATAGACCAATTGATCCTTGTGACAGGATGTCAGTTTGCAGCTTGCTTCCCTTTCCACCTTTAAAAATATGCCCCAGCTGGCTCTGGTAATGTATTTAAGCCTTGTGGTTGTTGTGTTGTGGTAACAGTATGTGATACTCTTAAACTTTTTCAGTCTGCACGACTAAGACTAGATGACACCAATCTTAATTATAGTAGTCTAAACCTTTAATGAATATTTTCAAGTACTTTGTATGTTACCATATGTATTGTGTTGCCTGTTGCCAAATACTATTGCTGCACAATTCCCAACTGCCTTGTGATCAGAGTAGGACTAAGATGTTCTTGCTGAGTTCTTGAGTATCCTTGGGAGAGAGTAGGGTTTGCATGACAGAAACAGTTACTCACTACAAAGGACTGGTTGTGGAGAATGTACAATGCAGAAAGTTAAATAAGGAGAAAGTTCCAGAATCAGTGGAACTAGGACTTTCTACAGCTCACTTTAAATAATGTCTTACAATTAGAAGGCTTAATTTTTTTTTGTTGTTGTTGTTATTTTATATTACCTGAAGTTGTCAATGTGGGAGGGTGGCTCTGCCAAGGATGACTCTTCTGTTGTTAAAATAAATTCTATGTCCCACTTATTTCTGTGAGAGTACATGGTTCTAAAGAGTCATTCTTCCCTTCCCAGTTATGAACAGTTTGCAGCTGCATGTAGCTGTGTGTGAGCAGAGGTTGTGGTGCAGGTTCTTTTGTTTGAAGAGATTTTACACATTCTTCCACTGTCCGTGTATGCCTGTGCTTCCGTGTGATCTGCATATCAAACTTCAGATGTACCAGCATCATCTTCATATTCACAGCTGCCACCTGTTCTCTACCTGGCGACTCTGCTTAGTGCTGTAGAATCAAATAGCGTGGCTGAGGAGAAAAACATTTCTGAGTGTGTGGAGTGTAGCATATGTAAACAGACTGCAACTGCTCTTGTGTCTAGAAGACATCATTCATAGGGAATGATATGTTTTGCAACACTTTTTCCATTACCCTCTAAAAGAGAATCAATAGATAAACAATTTACTTTTTTAAGAATTTGGTTCTGAATCCATAATTTGTTCTGCTGTGATGCTGGTGTCTTTAATTTCTGCTGTACAGTTTCTAATAGTTTGATGTCTTTTTTTCCTTTTTTTGAGTAGCATTTCTTAACACTTACACATAATTTCTCTCTTTCTCCTTCCCAGATTTCTTTCTGCGGCTCAAAATCTTTCAGAAGAAAAAGTCCTGACAGTCCCATGTTGAGCAAAGCCGAGTTTGTTGAGAAAGTTCGCCAGAGCAACCAGGCTTGCCATGACGGCGATTTCCACACTGCCATCGTGCTGTACAACGAGGCCTTGGGGGTCGACCCTCAGAACTGCATTCTCTACAGCAACCGCTCCGCAGCCTACATGAAAATCCACCAGTATGACAAGGCCTTGGATGATGCCATCAAAGCACGGCTCCTGAATCCCAAATGGCCGAAGGTAAGGAAGTGTATTTGTCTCCTGGGGAAGGAGTTACTCTCGTGGGGTTATTGGTCAGGTATATAACACCTAGTGTCAATGTGTGGATATATTTCTGTACTAAAGTCTGGTTTTGCTAAAAGCTCCAGATAATAGTATATTTTCTGTTTAAAAGTTGTTTGACTTGAATTACCTGTTGGGTATTAAGCAGTTTTCTGTGTAAGCATACTGTTCCCCAATGGGAGTATGCTACTATTTTACTGTTTTAACACAGCATGGTTCCTGGGTTGTGAAGACCAGACATCTGTTTTAATGTTTAATGTAGTCAGCATTCATCAGCATCCAGGAACATGTGGTTCCAAAACTTTGGGAGGTAGCATAGAGATTCTTACTAGTATATTAGAGTGATAAGGCCTTTCAAAATAGTGTTCCAAGAGTGTTTGTGTGTAGTATGTTTTGGGCAAACATTTGAAGAAATGTGTATCTTGGCATTCTCAGTAAGACCTGACTACGTAAGGAAACATTTGTAAAGAGTAAATGATGTTGGTTGCCTCTTCCTTCTGGGCTTGCTTCCCACCAGCTGCCATTGATTGCTCCAGTAGCTGCCCCGCCTTGGCTAGTTCGGGGCCAGCCCTTTGCATGCTAATTGATTGTAACAGCATCTGCTCCAGATTCCACTTCTCCTCTCAATCCCTCACGCATCCTTATGAGCCCCTTTAGCTAAAGGTGCAGTTTAAGAGCAGACTCATCGCCCAGGTTCCTCTCCTCAGAAATTAGAGCAAGTGGCAAGCATGGTGCTCTGCACCAGCTGGGCTCCAAACTATTGAAGTTAAGTTTTCTTTTATTTCAAAGCAGATCACTCAAAGTCTTGTATTTTGATTTGCAGTTGTTTGTTAGCCTCTAGAAAGGCTTTTTCATATGCTTCCTTAAGACTCAAATTAGTCCACATTAGAGAAACTCCTGCTTTTTCATGGAGATGATTTATAAACTTCTAAGTTGCATTGTTGTTGCGTAGGGTTTTTTGGTGGGTTTCTGTTTGGTCGTGAACTGGTTTGTATTACTGAATGTCATAAATAAATTTTGTATCAAGGGCTCTGTTTAAAAGGAGATAATTTTCATTACTGTCAATTAACTCTAGCTCCGCAGGTTGTTTGGCTGCAGGGAGCTAAGGAGTGTAAAAGCCAGGGTGCCTGTGCTCAGTTTTGTGTCCTGGTTCTAAGAAGTCTGGCAGTGATTTACTACAAGCTGACTTAGATGAAAAGTTATGAAAAGGTTTCGTAGAAGAATACATTCAAAATGCCAGTCACAGAAGTATAACTACCTTTGAAATGATCAGTGGAAAAGACTTGTGGATCAAAATAGAAGATAAGTTGGAGAAGATTTATGAGCTTAAAAATGCTCTTTGTGTTAAATGAAGGCATTAGTAACAGTCAGTTAAATACAGAAATAATAGACCTATGTATTGATGCAGTAATAAAGTGAAATATTAAAAAAACCCCTGAACATTCTTAATAATAAAAAAAGAATTTTTTTTTTCCTCAGGTAGACTGTATCAATACGTTTAAAAATATGAAGTAACTCTGTTTCAATTCTAGTCCTGCTATTAAATGTCCACCTGACCTTGAGCAAACTCTATTTCTTGGTTTATTTTTGTTTTACAAAAAGTCAGGAGTCACTTCTAGAGAACATTTTGAGCCTCATTGGTGGAAAAAGTACTGGAAGTCTTCAGTGATGTTCCTGTGATGACAAAGCATCTGTTCTTGTTTTATTCCATCAGTGTGTAAAGGACTTCTTTCTCTGTGATACAAAATGTTTACATACTTCAAAAGTTACTACCAGTGGAAGAGTCAATCTAGCTTTTGCAGGCATCCTGTCCTGATTAAAGCTCAGCCACAGTCACTGGTTGTATCTTCCCTTTTATCTCTTCACAGTGGTATCTTTAGTTTGTCAGTGCATCTCACACTTCCCTATTTTCTCCCAAACCCTCACAGTCCCATTTGGAGCCTTGTCTCTGGTTTTTAACTATAAAGATTCGGTGTTGGTTTTTTTCAGATCATCCCTCAGTATTTTGCTTCAGAGGCTGTGTCTTGGAGATCTTTTGTTGTCACGGTTCTTTCAAGACTTTGTGTGTAGAAACAGATTTTTGATTTCACTTGGGCTGAAGGTACAGTAGTAAATATAAGCATGAAATGAATTTCCCTTCAAGGCCTTTCATTAGCTGTATTGGAGGTCAAAAAGGTGTTGAGCAGAAATGATTTGTAGAGGTTGGAGTTTGACTGTGCTGCCTGCCTTCATTGGTACAGTTGTGATAGAAGTCTCATAAAAATGGCTTGGCTGGGAGTGTGGCTTGGCTTTTAGAACGAAGCCACGATGCTTCTACAGTAACTGAGATAATAGAAACCCACAGTTGAATGAATTATTTTTTTATCCTCTGCATGTTCATTTCACTGGAGCTGTGATGTTCACACCCTTCTATATAGTACTTCCCTTTCACTTTGAATTCTTGTTTCCACAAATCATCTGCAATGACTTAGATTTTATAAGAGAATGAAAAATTTTACCAGACTCTGTCACTGATTTGGCAGCTCCACAATGAGGGTGGCTGTTGGCTTAAGACATTGAGGCCATTCACTGCCAGTATGTCTTCGTTCTGAGTCCTGAGTTTGTGTTAGTTTGGTGAGGAGTGGTTGCTTCTAGTTTAGGCTAGATATTAGCAAAAAATTCTTCACAAAAAGAGTGGTTCAGCATTGGAATGGTCTGCCCAGGGAGGTGGTGGAGTCACCATTGCTGGAGGTGTTTAAAAAAGACTTGATCAGGCACTCAGTGCCATGGTTTGGCTGGTAAGGTAATGTTAGGTCACAGGTTGGATTCAATGATCTCAGAAGTCTTTTCCAGCCTAGTTTATTCTGTGATTCAGTTTTCCTCATTTTCAACGTTTACAATTTCTAAGAGGCGTATTTGTATTTTTATTACATATTTAATCCTAATTTTAGCTAGAACAAGGAAGGGTGTACTTTGAGGAACTTATTAACTAGTCTGGTATGTTTTGAACACAGGTATTTCAAGAATATCTGATACCAGAAAATCGGCAGTGGTGTTTAGAAGCTTAGAAGAGGTGCAGGTGGTCGAGTGCCAGTGAGGCTCAGTTTGCAGAGTGTCCCTGCACAGCACAGGGATGTTTATTTCCTTGTTGTGTGTGTAACTTGTCAGCCTGAGACAACAGGAGGGCTCTGTCTGAAGTTGAAACCTTAAGTTGTGTATTTCAATATCAAAATTTCTTTACCAATAAAAAAAAACCTAAGTGATTTTTATTGATAGAACGGAACTGAGGAGATCGAAATTTCTGCATACGAAGTCTAACTGAGTTTATTAATTAGCCAGAAGAGGGAGCTTAGTAGGGACAACTGGTATTTGGTTTGAAAAGCCTGAGTTTTAAATACAGAAGCAGACTTCCTTTCACTTAGGAAGTTGAAAAATTAATTTGAGTGCAGTTTTTTTGAGATTTGAACTACTAAATGTAAATTTCTAAGTTTCTTTTCCTCCTCTGGGTACAAACTACATTTCTTGGGCATGCAGTTTGTTAATTCTTACTTTTTTGCTCCTACTCCACTTAATGCTTGTTAACATTAGTTCAATACAATCTGTGGCTGAAAATCATGCTCTTAACATCTCCACCCCAAAATCTTTCTTTAATGCATTAATTAATGGGGGTAATGAGCAAGTATGTTTATACAAATGCATATGCTTATCTGTGCAGCTCAAGACATGAACAATGAGAAAGTGATTGCAGAGAGAAACATCAGATCTCTTACAGACCAGAATACTTATTGTGTGTATGAAATGTGTTTATTACAACAGCACACAAACCCATTCATGGGCTTTGTCTGAGAGGGCTGGCTTGTGAGTTCTGCTATTTGAAAAGTATAAAAGATATTTTATAAAGATAACAGAATATTTCAGGAATTAAACTGCATTTTGGAAATGTCAAAGAGGCAAATCAGATCAAACTCATTTTATTCCTTGATTTCTCATGGAAGTTTTCTTTGTTTTGCTGTTGATCATGCTCTAGGAAATTTTTGTTCTATTTCTCTTCACAGCTGTGCAGCCTTAGGCATGGTACATGAAAATGGAGGTATATGTATTATGTGATTCTGACACCTGAACAGTCTCTCTGTAGTTCTTGCTGATTTTGAGATATTTTTAAATCCTCATGTTATAGGAAAAATATGCTGTGGCTTAAATGGTTTAAATTTGGACCTAATTCTGTGCTAAAATGTAGATTTCACTACCAGTTGAGTGCTGGCTCAGTGCTGTGACAGCTAACAAAAGGTACAAACAGCCTACGGCTACTGAACAATTAACTGGGTTTTGGCATGGATTTATTCTCTTAATCTCTCAACAGAAAAGTTGTTCATTAACAGGAGATGAAATGACTTTGTCAGACTTGAATACATTTGGCTAATAGGAACATTCACAGACTAAGATAAATGAAAGCAAGAATCACAAAGATGGATGTTTTCAGCACTCTGAGGGGTACCTTGATTTTATTTGATTTCTTTGTCCTGTGTGAGTGGAAGGATGCTGACTGTACCATTTGGTGACACTGTGCTGTTTGAAACCCTGGGGGGCTGGTGTTTGAGGAGCAGCATTCCCTGAAAAGCACAGTGGGTGGATGAATGAGAGGGGGCCAAGCTGGCAAACAGATTTGAAGATCAGGGTTCAGTAATCTCTGATTATTGCAACTATTCAAGCCACTAGGCAGGGAAAAATGTTAGTTCTTAAAACAGGACCACCTTATTGCATCAACCTTTTTTAGAGCTGAAACACCTTTTAGAGAAAAGTTGAATAGTCTGGAGAATGTTGTTGATGCAAAAGGGGACATATCTAATCCAGAAGTAACTAGGAAGAATTACAGCACTTTCATCAGGCACAAGTTACTCTTTGTCTTTCCTAATTTAAAATTAATTGTCTCAATTTAAAAATGTGGCTTTGTATCTGTAGTGGAGAAGAACTATGAAAGAACAGAAAAAGGGGTATTGTGAGCCATGAAGCCTTTGGGTGTTTGCAATGCAAGAGGGGTTTAGGTGTTGTCATCTCACTGTAGGGGAATTTGGCAGAATAGCTTGCATTGGTATTTTATTAAGTGACTCCAGCTGTAGGTCATATGACCAGGACGTTTACAAGAAAAAGGGACACTTGCATGTCTTCTTGCCCCTCTCCTGACTGTTTGCCCATCTTTGTAAATGTTACCTGCATGTACTCTAGCAATCCCTAACGACCTCAGAGCTTCTCAATGAATTGCCAGTAGAGTGCCGACCATCGGTCACACGTAAAACTTCTAAGCAAAGAATTTGACTTGACCACAGAACTTTTTTCATGAATAGACCTCTTGTTTTTAATTTGATGAGCAAGGAACTTTCCAGTCCTGTCCTTCAGCTTAAAATCTGTCTTTAATTTGCAGAAAGTTGCATTCCAGTCTTTCAGACATAAAATCATGGAACAGGCTTTTTTCACTTTGCTAGAACTTGCTGTGTTACGTTGTCGTGAGATTTATGCATTTCTTTCTGTCTTTTCATGTTGCAAAATCACAGCATAGTTGAAGTTGTTTGGGACCCCTGGAGATGAATGCAGGGTCAGCTGGAGCAGGTTGTCCATGATGTTGTCGAGTTGGGTTTTGAATATCTCCAAGGGTGGAAACTCCACAGCCTCTCTGGGCAACATGTTCTTGTGTTTGACCATCCTCTGCTTCTTCTTTTTTTTTTTTTTTTCCAATTAGGTATTTAAATAATGAGCATCATGTAGTATTTTGACAGCTTTATGGAGTTAATGTTTTTCCCAACAGTCAAGTTCACTGGAGAGGTATTCTCTGCACCAGAAGTGATGGCAATGGCATTGCTGGGGGAAAACTGCTGTGCAGATAAGTTATATAGGTTCTCCTTTCCCTAAATTCTTAAAATTATAGAGCAGCAGCAGTGCAATGTGAGCACAGGGAACGGGGACATGGTGGACGGATGACACTATAGTTATGTCATCCTAAAAACATATATATATTTTCACGTGTAATGGTTAGCTGTCTTAGACAAATACACAGGAAGAATTGCTCCTTTCTAAGAAATAGGCTTATTGCCTTAGAATTGGAAAGGCTTACAGAGGTACTTGAGTCTCAGCATGCAACAAATCTACACAAATTTTCCAAGCATTTACTGTAGGGTTTCATTATTCCTTCCTTTGTTTTCTGGAACTCTTTTGTATATGGAATAAAGCAACTTAAAATTTTCTTTTATGGAATTAACTGCAGTTATTCTACTTAGTCTAAATGCTGTAATGTAAATTTCTCTCCTGGAAGGTGCTAGTTTTTACCCCACTGTTCTCTTGCCATTGAACTCCTTATATTACTAGGCAGGAATGGTATAGTGGTTTTTATTCCTCTTATATCTGAATATCCAAAGCACAAATGAAGAAGTAATTCTGAAATGCAGAAGTGAGGATTGATCTGCAAGGGTGATAGTTAAGAAGAAGCATCTTGTTACTTGCTCACTGAGATTCAAGCACATTAACACTGGATAGCATGTTAAGACATTTGGACTGTCTTCATTTATTTACATAGTACTGGATTTTATACCCCATAGTTTTAGACTAAAACCTTAGCATGTGTTGTTACCTCTTTTTCTCACCTACCCAAACCTTGAGGAGTTAGTTGCCAGATGATTTTTCTGCTCAGTTTTTAGTTCTTCAGTGGTTTGTTCCTTCAATTTTGTTATTCTTAAGAACAAGATAACACAAGATCCTTGTTTTTAATCAGCATACAATGATTGAGTTTCCTCATCTTGGAGATTAATTTCTTTGCTAATATTACCATAATGGTGACTAATTCTGAAGTTGTGGAATTGTGGAGGATTGGAGTGATGTGTGGAGAAATGAGTGAAGCACATGAGAGGGCGCTCTGTGCTCAGGCGTTCAGCAGGGCCTGGGATGTCATTTCAGCTCTATGCAGATATTCACTTTTTTTAGATACTTTTAAGTGGAATTTTGTTAATTTGTTTCCACAGTCAGTGCTGTTCATGCTGCCCTTATGTTTGTTTGACATCAGGCAGGAATGGCTGGCATGGCAGTGCTGGCAGATCCATCTCCTGAGGCTGCAGTGTCACTGATGCTCGGCACTGGGAGGACAGCAGCTATTCTGAGCTGTGCTTTCTGGAGTGGTTTGCTTTACACTCATGTTATCTGTACACATTTGGGTTTCTTTGCATTTTAATTGTTTGATGTAATTTTCTTACCCTAGAGTCTGTAAGCCTCTTATCCCCATCTATTTTTCCTTTTGCTACAATTACATTATTTGCTGCTTGAATTAATCAAATCACCGACAACCATGTCTCAGATGTTTTTGGGTTTGTTCTGCAGCAAATAGTCCTGTTTTTATTAGAGTTTGCCATCCTGGGTTCATCCCACCTGTCTGAATTCATGCTGTAGTTCTGGTTGGACAAGGACTGGAATTTGACCAGCACTGCCTAAGAGGTTGCAGATTATGAGGAGTGCATCAAGCCCTCCTCCTTTGAAAGCTGCCCATCAGTGGCTGAGTGACAATAAAGAATGGGAGGGGTTTTGAAGGGATTTAAGGATGCTGGACCTGGTTTCTCTCTAATAGACAATAATTCTCTTGTAGGCCTGCATTTCTTGTTTGGGTATACAGGCTGATACATCATGGCACTTCTGGACATCCTGGATCCTCATCACAGACCTGTAATCTCAGCCAGTCTCTGAGGAAATTAAATTAAATGGAGAGTTTGTGAGAACAAGTAGACAGGAGAAAATACTAAAAATGGAGAAAGCTGGAAATTGCCTTGACTAGCAAGTCAGTAGGAAGCTCTCAAGGATACCATTTACACAGTGTGCTGCGCTGTGCCAAGGGCAAGAAAACCCAACCAATTAGCAGGGGCCTTGCTGAGAGCTCCTTGACAGCTGAAAATACATCCAGGGCTTAACATTCCATCTTCCTGGCCTTATAGTGCCAACAGGGGTTTGTTCAGGTCATTCCATCTCACTCCCTGTAGCCAAGTCAGATGTGAAGTGTCTGTGATCATGTACAAGTAGGAAATGCAGCACAGGAATAATTGCTGCATAAGTGCAGGCATTTTCTGAGACAAGAACATGATGACAGTCCAGACTAATGCAAACAGGGAAGAGGTTTGTGGCAATCGTTTTTATTTCTATAAACCTCTTAGTCTCTGAGTCACTGCTCCATTTGTGTCTGAGGGCACTGAGGTCAGAACTGCTGGACAAAGCAGGTGACATTTCCCTTTTGCCACAAACATCTTTGTACATGATTTCTCTTTGGCTCCAAAGGGGAAAATAAAAAGCCCTTCGTATTATAGGGAACAATAGAAATAAATGACTGTTATCCACTGACAGAGAATTTACCCCTGAAGTTTAAAAGAAAGGTTGAACAATAGTGTGATTTCTATCATACAGTGAATAGACACTCTAGTTTCAATTTTATTTTCTGGATTTAAGTTCGTTTTGAACCCTTCCTTTCTTCCATTCACTCAGGAGTGTCAAGTTTCTGTCCTGGAAGTCAAATACCTGAATTTCTCTAGAAGTTATTAGAGGTCGATCATAGACACAAAATTTTTATGCTCTTCAGTGCAGTTATTTTTGTAATTTCTGATGATTTTACCAGAAGTTGGCAGTGGTATGCAAATTCCTGTATTGCTTTTTTCATTCTAAAACATTTGAGGAGCCAGCTCATAGAGAAAAAATAGCTCATGTGAATATTGATGTATATAAAAAGGATATAATAAAGACATTTTTCTTAGTGTCCAGTATTTGAGATTATTCTCCCTAGGCAGTGTATCTGATGGCTCTTTTTAGTCTCATCAGAGACTTGGTCAAAGTTCTGTTCCATGTGCTTGATAGGTCTGTAACTGAAAACTATTCCTTTAGTTTTCCTTGTGTTAGAACTAATACAGTGCTCACTTTCCCTAGTGGAAAACTTATTTTTTATTTAGACAAGTGTTAAATTCATGGTTTTATAATTCATTTTTAATGAACTTCTTCAAAGATGTATACCAAGCCCTAGATATTCTGGATGCTAACAAAGGGAGAATAAATGATGAAACATTTGTTAATAGAAGCTCGTCCCATATGTGAAGTGGAAAGAAACTTTCTTGAAACACTGTGTCAGATGGGTACTTCAGGCATAATTTTCCAACCTTTTTCAGGGTGAAAAAGGAGGTTTAATTTTTGCCACGTAGTCTGTATTTTACTCCTTGTGGCTATCTGCTTGCAGGCTTTTGTCCTTCACAAATAAAACACAAAAAGCAGTGCAAAACATAGCAGAAGGAGGAATGTGAATGATACGAAATAAATAATTAAATAATTTAATGATAATTTAATAATTAATAATTTACATAATTAAAGGTGGTTTTATAAACCCCCATCCTCACAAGGTCTAGGAATCATGTATCACAGAATAATAGAATCAAAAATCGCCTTCTTCTGTCTCTTTGAGGGTTCTGTTCCCTTCAGCTCATAGAAGGTATCAGCTCTTCTTCTGTGAGAATTGCTGTGCTGAGACTGAAGGGCCATATTGTGGAGTTTAAGCTCTGGTGGGTATGAGATGTTAAGGAAGCATGGATCTGTGGGGTCTGTAGGGTCTGGTTTCCTAGCAAACATGTCAGGCAGCTGTCAGAGATTAGGGGCTTTCTGTCAGGGTTACATCTGAGCTGTTGGATCTTCATTATCACTAATGGACTTCTCAAGAACTGAATTTCTGAGCCCATTTGTCCTATGAAGCCATACTATCTAGTAGAATTCAGTTTCATGATTTTTCCGAATGTGTGAAAAAGCTGGTAAAACGTGGTTTTATTTCTGTTACCATGGTAACATTCAGTTCTGTGTTTGCTGGACAGCTCCCCCGTGAGTCGGGCAGAGTGTGGTTGGGTTGTGCCTCACTCTGTTGGACTTTGGTAATCTGGACATATTTTTGTATTTTTATTTTCTTTTTATTTTTTCTTGCACCATAATTCATTCTTCTTTGTTCCAAAATACAAAATTTTCGTTCTTCTTTGCTTTCCCTTTACCAGATGAGTAGGAACTGGAAAGCAATCTAATATCAGGTTTTGTTGTAAGTGTGACCTTTAACCCCCCTCTGTTATCACACAGGAATATCTGTAAGCTTCTTGATTAGCTTTTGGTTTTCATTGCTTAGATATCTTGTTTTGGCCCTGATAGCTCTCCTGCAGTGAGCCACAGTGTTACTGGAGGTTTGTAATCACTAGTAGTGATTAATTTTAATGGCAGTTGCCCTGAATCCTCTCCCATGCCTTTAGAGATACATGTCAAGCTCAAGGCCTCTTATTCATTTAAATCTTCGCTGGGAACACAGAGTAGTAGTTTCACTCCAGAGAATTCAGATGTGTGATGTGCTCATGTTTATTTTATGGTGATACATCTCATTCAGTTGCCATTGTTACCAGCCTGTGCAAGAAAATTACTTTTTATCATGAGTAGGGTGGATAGGAAATGCATGCAACTGTATTTCAGGGAGTAAATTTTTCATGGTTATAGCCCATGGGTACTAAATAAAAAATGTCAGCTTCTTGGGTTTGGTTGCACTCTAAAAGTGTGCCTAGAAATGATGGCTTCTGTGACCATTTGGGAAAGGACAGCTACAGCACTGAGCCCTCCTAGGCTCAAAGCAGAAAATATGTGCACTTAACTCAGTTGGAAATGTTTGGTATTGCAAGGTACAGTTTCGGGGGCTTTGGAAAGCCCTAAAAGAATAGGCAATGTGGCAGAAAAGGAATGTGAATAAGAGGAGTGTGTATAGTAAACGTAGCTTTTTAAAGAGCCTAAATGAGTGTTCCAGCGAATAAAAAAGAAATCATTTGCCTGTATGATTTTGTGCCCTCCCACATTTGTTCTGCTTGATCTCACACTTAGGCTGCACTGAGCGAGGATACTGATCCTGGAGTCTGCAGAGGGAGCAGCAGCGAGCATCGGGCTCTTAGTTAATGATCCAAACCAGCGACTCACTCCTGGCTCAGACACATCCATTGTTTCTCATGCTCTCACACAATTTCCCCTCCCAAATACTAATGCTTTTGTTCTTTTTTCTTCTCTGTCCCCACACAAAATTGTGTTTATACTAGACAAAAAAATGTAATTTTTTTTGTTTGTAATTTAGAGTGCTCAATGCTGGTAAGTATAGTGATAAATCATATCTGGAACTATAAATATTTTTATGCATTTGTAAATACGATGCACATTGTGTTTGGTTTGGTTGGTGCTTAATAAAACCAGGATAATTTAAAATTTGTATAAAAATAACCATCTGTATTTCACTAATTAAAAATTTACTGTAGCTTCTATGAATTCATGTTTTATAAAATCGCACTGTAGAACAGAAAGAAGCAACTTGAATGTAGCAGATCTACAATGCTCCATTCTGTTAATCTGATTTGAAGACGGTTTTGCCAGGAAGGTAAATGTAGTGAGCTCACTGGTCTTTCAAATGCTGAGGCCTCTGCAGGGCTCTTGTGTACATTTCACTGAATTTTTTGCTTTCTGTCATGGTAAAGAAAGTAGTGTTTACATTTTACTTTAGGTACCTCCGTGAATCTCTCTATATTGCTGCAGCCCCCCAAAATTCTAACAGTACGACATGAAGAAAGCTTGTTACCTAGTTATTTCCCTTACTTTGGGGTTGCCCCAGTCCCTTGGCCTCTGAAGTGAACAGTAGCATTGTTCAAATATTCACACTTGCAATATTATGTAGCCTTCAGGTTCAGCCTGAGACTGTATTTGAAGAGCTGGCTCTCAAGGTGAGGTACTCACAGTTGTGTGGGAACCTCTTCTGCCGTTTTTTAGTGAGGTGGCAATAGGTGGCAATAGTATGTATTTCTCCAAAAGGTGGAGAAATACATACTATTTGTGATCTGGAGGTGCAAAAATTTTATTGCTGGGAATACACAGGAAGCAGGCACAATAAAATTTTTTTACTCTTGAAATTTTCCCAACTTCTAAATAGCTAAAACACTCCTTGAACAATAGCTGACAGGTTTTTATTTTACCTGAAAACAAATATGGAGGATATGAATATTTGTCTAGTAATATAGAGAAGGTTAATTTGCAGTCAAAAATTTAAGCAGATGTCCAGAACAACTGGTTTTTATAACCTAAAGGACCCCCAGACACTTGCACCAACAAAAGTTGTTTTGTTTTTTATTCCCTGCTCACAAAAATTAACCATCTGCTCATTAGAAGTGTTACAAATGGAAGAGCTGAAATGGGGCTGGTATGGCTTGCAGCTTTTTGGCAGCTGCTGAGAGACATAGTAATGTTTAGTAGTACTTTTCCTAGACTCACAGAATGGTTTGGGTTGGAAGGGAACTTAAAGTCTGCTTATTCCAATCCCCTGCCATGGGCAGTGACACCTTCCACTATCCCAGATTGCTCCAAGCCCCGTCCAACCTGGCCTTGGGACCCTCCCGGGGATGGGGCAGCCACAGCTTTTCTGGCAGCCTGTGCCAGGGCCTCAGCACCCTCAGAGCCAAGAATCATAAGTGCCATGGAGATGCTGATACCAGAAATAACAGAATGTGTGATTTACATGCCAGCAATGCCTGTGCCTCACACAGAGCTAGGTCAGGAGCCACCGAGCAGGCCTCTGTCACATGTCACAGGCATGTTCAGTAGTGGAAACCCTTGGAAGACTATTGTGAAATTCCTGTTGTTCATACCAGTGCAACACTCAATCCTTTGGGAACCTCTAGTCCATATTCTGTGCTTATTGTAATATAGAATTCCCATGAAATGGCTTGTTGGGACAGTATCTTTAAAGACCATGAAGTCTACATGTCTTTAAAGCAAATGTGCATCTCTAGGAGGTGTATGGTTTTGAAATAACCTATGGAACAACAATAGATGACATTTTATAACTGAAGAATTTTAATTTTGGTGCCTGCCTAGGACATGTGCTGAGACCTGTTTCTTCAGCACGCAGTTTGCTGGCTGTAATGTTTGAGGAGCACATGGACAATGTGTTCAGGTGCCTAATATTTCATGGCTAAACCCTCATTGGGGGTATCTTATAATTACTGAAAGTGACAGCTTTCAAGATAATGCCAATAAACTTTAAGCAGCTGTAGGTTAACCTGCAGTCTGCTTTCCAAATAGGTTTCAGTTATCTTTGTAGTCAAATGTCTTTTCAAGATGTTCTGTAAAGTAAAAATCAAGTAAATGGATTTTCAATTCTAGTTTTTTGATACTGCTATAACTGTGTGAACTGGGGAACTGGCTGATGCATTTTAAAGGATTAATTGAGATAGGTTTTGAGTTACTTTGATTGGACCTGATTATAAGCTTAGCTGGGAAATAAGAAGATTCCAGTTTTTACATAACTAAATAGTAGTTGATGCTGAATAACTCATGCTACTTAGAACACTGACACTTTTCTGAAAGATAAATATCCTAAATAAAACTGACCTTGATTTTGAAATGAGCAAGGGTAATTGCTAATAGAGATTATGATGAATTAAGATTATCATCTATTGAGCTGGTACTGGCGCCACCCACAGCTGTCACAGTGGTAGCCAAGCATGCTGGAAAGGAGAACACCTCTTCAGGCAGGTGGAGAAGGTGGGTGGACACAGAGGACAGCCTTGATAGCCCCCTCTATTTTGCTGTAGCCATTCCGAGAGGGTAATTAATCATGTAGGGCTATGTCTCAATCTAGTGTTGATGCACTGCATTCTAATTAAACTCATTAGTGCTCCATCTCCATGATCACAGGATAACTTTTCTGTAAAGCTTTTATAAAGACTCCATCAGGACTAACTTGCCATGAAAACAGACACAGAACTGAAATTCAAGAACATAAATTTCCTTGCGTTTCTGTTAAAACTGAGGAAGGACCAGAAATATTCAGAACGCCCAGAGTTAAAACAAACCTGTAACAGTCGTACTAGGAGTGCCAGGTTGACTCCTCCTTGTTTCAGTGTCTTTTAAATCTGATATTTCTAAGGTCTTTTACTTTATCTGAAGTTGGGATTCTCTTTGTATCACATATTTCCTTACCAAAAGTAAAAAGGAAAATACATTATCCCTGGACTATCATATGTGGCAATTAATTAATCTGAGATTTTTTGGGTGGAAGAGGTAGTATAAACAAAACATGTACATTTCAGTGTGGGAAACACTACAGAGTTACGTGTAGACACCATGTTTTAATCCTTATTAACATAAAGCAAATGACTGAGTTTAAACACTGGTCATCACTGGAGAAAATACTAAAATAATAATTATTTTTTAATAATAATACTGGATGAGAAGGAACTCAAGAGTGTTAACTGGATCTCTGTAGTGACCTTTTCAAGAGTGCTCTGAAGTGAGTGGCAGTAGCTACAATTACTGAGTGCAGTTACCCAACACAGCAGTTGGGCTTGGGAACCTTCAGGCCAGGGGGCAGGCAATAGGGAAAATATTGCTTTTTCATTTGGGAGTGCGGTCACTTGAAATCATGCAAATGCCCTCATTTTTCTCTTCTGGAAGATTAGACTGATATCTGGAAATGCTCTGGTGACAAGCAAAGGAGAAGTCAGTGGAATTGCTGTATCTAGAAATGCAAGTACCGTCTTGGGAGAAACGAATTTATGGGCTGCTGCCGCCTCGTGCCAACGTGCCTGGTAATTTGTGATAGACCTAGCTTCTGGCTCTGTCCTCTTTCTGTGGATAACCTCTGAGTGACCCTTGCCTGATGAGTGATTTGGCTCTTTTGCACGAGACCACTTTGCATGAGAAGAAAACTGAAATTTTCATTTTGGAATATCAATCTGTTGAAATTTTTCTCCACCTTTTGACAATTAAGCCCTCTTTGAGTGGAATCAGGCCTGGAAAGCTTGTTTTTCACCTCTGTTAGAGAAATTATTGCAGGGAAGTCTTACAGCCTTATCTCTCATCGTGACTTTGTTACCCATGGCAGTATATGTACATCTATTTCCTTCTGGCTGATTAGTTTGGGATTGATTAAACAAGATGGAGCAGAGAGCCAGTTTTGGTAAACTCCAAGATCTAATCCTGCAGCAGTTCTTGACTTCAGAGCCCTCCATCAGTGAGTGTGTAAGTCATGGACCTTTGATCTTGGCATTTGTCTGCCTTTCTTTAAAAGGTTTTGCAAGATTTTGAACATGAACATTTTTCAGATAATAGAATTATTTTTCTTCTGATTTGCCCTACAATGTAGAACCTATTTTCTTAAGTGTGCCAGAGAGCTTCCTTGCTGCTGAGGCGGTGTTAAGTAGAGAGTATGACACAAGATGAGACATTAACCTCAACTGTACAGTCAGTCTGTACAGTTCTGCCTGCTATTACCCATAGCAAAGAAAAACAAACGTAGGTTTCTTTGGGAAATAGAGATATCAGGTTGTTAAAGAGTTAAAAGAGTTAAAAACCCACTGTGAATAAAAGGAAAAAGGCTTGTTCTGCTGAGAAGTAACTGAGTAGTTACAGCCTTGTGCAAAGAAAAGATCTTTATGGGCAGGGTAGATTATAAGCAATTCAGGAATGATTTGAAAACTGTTTTTGAGTAATGGGTGTGAGTGGGAGAGAGTGCAGCACAACAGATGAAACACCGAACAAGATTTTGCAAGGGGAAAACTTTTGGGGCTGGAAGTCAGCCCTGTTCCCCCCAGGGATGCTGGGGCTCTGTTTTGGTGGTCTGTACAGTAGAGACTGCGCTTTGGCAAGCCGAGGAGTGCATGATGTCATGGGATGCAGAACACATGCTCGGAGAGCCAGGAACTGTTGTTCGCGCCACAGCACTGCCAGATGTGTGTGCTGGAACGCACCCTGAAAAATGGAAAAACCGTCTTTATAAAGATGCTGAGAAATGTCCTGTGCTGAGCCTGGTCTCAGCCACAGTGTGTGCTGAGTACAAATACACTCCGTGGGGTTTCTCAGTGCTGGAGCCCAACTTCTGCTCTCGGGAGCAGTCCATGTAGAATGCCTTTCCCAGTGTTTTTTTGTTGTTCAGAGATGAACTCGGAGAAATTCCTGATTTATCCAGAAAACATACTCCAGGCTTCTTCATAGGAATTATTTGCAGCAGAGGAGAATCAAAGGAATCTATTAACTCCAATTTTCACTTGTACTTTTTATTAAGAATGATTCCACATTCCAGCAGAGGCTCTGGTGCCAGACACTGCTCTTTTTACTGATGCACAGCTCTCTCTGCAGATTAACTGGCCTACAGGAATTATTTGAATCTCTTTCCCAACAGTGCTTCACATGCAATAAAACCAAAGGTGGGTTTAAGCTTTTCTGTATTTCAGGGTGAAAATAAATTGAGGTTTTTTTCTAGATTTTTTCCCCTAGATTTCGAGGTCAACTAGAAATATTTGTATTCAGTACAGAACGCATTATCTGGTCATTGGTGTACAGAGAGTTAAATATAGCTTTGCTTATCCCTCCTTTTGCACAGGCTCTAATTAAAGGGAGGAGGGGAGATGCTGGAAGGCAGCAACAGGAGAACGCCTACAGAAAGTCAGGAATTCTTTATCCAAATGGGACAACATTTCAAGCTTGAGAGATTTTTTCTGTTTTATGTATTTTTTATGTTTACTGATGATTTTTCCTGCTAAAAGGATCCTTGGTAACTAATAGTATTATAATCTTGCTGGTCTGTGTACAAGACTACAAAGAATCTCCTATAGTAGTCACACAGGTAAATTGCCACTCTGGAATCTTTGGAACTGTGCCATTCTGGGGGATCTGCTTAAGGGTACTCTGGTCATTGCCTCAGAGGAATGCGAGATCTGTGAGTTGCTAGAAGGTTCATATCGTACACTCATTGAGTAGAAATCCTTCTGCTGAGCTCAGAGACTGTACCTCAGCTCGGATCTGGTTCCTCCTGTCTGGCATGCCCAGGCATTTCTGCTGTTCTGGGGAGCACTAATGCTGGCAATGAGACCTTGTCCTCAGCATGCAATGGTGATTCTCCAGCTGGAAAACTCAGGAGACAAATTGTGTTCTGTGCAGTTTTAATAAGGAAGAGCACAGCCCTATAAGTGTCCCTGTGCTTGGATAGGTGTGATAACTGCTCCCAGACTTCAGACTCCAAGGCATAAACTTCTAACAAGTGTCATCAGAAAGGAGTTTTCTTCCTCGTAAACAAGATGCACTGTTTGCTAACTTCTTCATGTTATAGAAGATGTATCTACAAGAGGTATGTTCTCAGATTTTGTCCATTCTGTTAGAATGACCAGGACACCCAGCAAGATAAATGACTGATTTAATAGGCTGGGCTGTTAGATTTAGGGACCAACTTGTCCATCTGATATGGGCTTCCTGTAGCAGCTCAGCTAAGGCTAGCAAGGAGAGCTCTTTATTTTTTTATTTTTTAATTTTTTTAAAATTAATTTTTATTGAGCCTGGAATTATTTGGAATAAACCATTGTAAAACTGTTTCAGTTTTAGGACATTAAAGTCATGGTTATTAGGCCTAAGCCTTTACACAGCTTAATTAGAAGAAGAATAACAGTACACTTCTCTGAAGTGTAAATATGAGCTATTGGCAGCTTTTACCTAAACTCTGATGTTTATAGAATGGTGGTTGGGTAGCAATGTGAAAACCTGACAATCACTGTGTTTCTGACAGCCTGCTACGATGTCATGTTGAACACTGAAAGCCTGTGCCCAGGCAGAGAGAATATATCAAGCTAATTTGTTTCTCTTTTGTCTGTCATTGCTTGTACATGCAGCATATAAAGAAGGCATCATGTGTGACAGTGTAATTCAGGGTCTGTAGAGTCTTTCCCATTTCAGATCTTAATCAATTTAAAGGTTTTTAGTTAATTCTTCCCCTTTCTTATTCTTGCTTATATCATTCAGGTAATTCCTTCCCACACTTGCTTTTTAATATTTCTGATACACATTCAGAGCCTGCTGTCAGATCTATGGTGTATCAGGTTAAAGATACTTACCACAATCTTTTTTCCAGCTATAATTACTTAATTACACGTCAGTTCTAATTGTGTTTTCTCTGCTGCATGGTGGGGCCTGGGCATTGGGGTCCGTGGGGGACACGAGAGTCCTTGTTCTGAGACATATTAGCAGGGACATTCTGGGGGAGCAGATAATGTTATTCTTTCCTCTTTGCCCTGTGCCTGTGCAAAAAGCCTGTGTTTCTAAGGTATCTGATGATGATCTCACTTTTTTAAATGGAAAAATCTGTGCTGGAGAAAAAGAAAGGTGAAATGAGTACAGGTGACTCTTAAGCACTGGGTTTGGGTCTGGTGTGGGGTCACCTTTTGTAATAAAACTTCAGTAAGAAAAGATGCTAATTGGAAAAATAGATTATGGAGTAATCTAGTATCTAGTAATTAACTTCCATTTACATAACCTTTGAAAAAGTATTTTAAATCAATCAATTACCACCAGTAGACACTTTTATGTAGATGCAGGTTGAATATTATTTTATTTTTGGTTCTGGCAAATAGCTCACCCCTCAACTTTCCTGTCCGGAATAAATGGGAACTGCTGCATGGTTAGCTCCTTCTGTTTCTCCATGTAGAAAAATTTTAGTGCCACTCTAAGCCTTATGCTTGTTCAGTGCTGGATGTTTGAGCACATGAAGGTAAATGAAGCAGATGTGTTCTGTATTTTTAGGCTGAAGCCAACAGCTGTCCTAGTTACTCTTAAATGCTCTCACAACTTTATGCAGAAAAATGCCATTGAAGTCAGGTTCTGACTGAGAGTTGTGTGGTGTAGCAGTGTTCTGGCTTCACTGCTATAGGACGAAGTTAACTCGGGTTGCCTTGATCACTGACAGGGTCTCAAGTTCTTATTTTGATGAGCTCTCCTAATTTTACTGTCTGACATAGGGAAACTAACTCAAACTGCATCAGAAACTCTTCATTGTAGTGCTGAATTGTACTGGACTACATCTTGTCTGCTTGTCTGGTAGAGACGCTCCCTTTTGGAGAACTGGGGGTGTGCTGTAGCCTGTGGGATTGGGTATGTCTGCTCACTGTGGGCAGGTTGGGAATAGATCTGGGCTGACAGTGGTGTGTCAGTGATGAGAACAGTGCAAGTTAAACCTCCATCTGGAGATGCTTCTCCTCAGCAAACTGCCCTAGGTGATTTTTAGGTCCCTCCCAACTGGAACTATTCTATTCTAAGAATCTTACATGTGACTCATCAGAGAAGCCAAATTGCTTCTGCTCCAATGATTTTGGTGATGCTGTAGAGTTTTACAGCACCTTGAGGTTGTTTCCCACTTTTGAAATGGTAATCTCTGCTATGGCAATGACAAGGTATTCTTCAGATTAACTGTAGCCTACAGAAGGAATTGCTCTTTGAACATCTGTCTTTCTGAAGAAGATTTATCTCATTCTGGTTTTGAGGGCTCGTTGGCTGTCTATAGACACTTTGTCATCGTAGAGGAGTTTAGTTTATTTCTTTCTTCTGTTCTCTTACTGCTGCAGCAGTGAAAAGGGCAGCTGTGAGATACAGCATGCTGTTTCTTGGGAAGAAATGGTGCTGCATATGTATAAATTGTGTCACATCTCTTATTCATACAGTCCTGACTGAAAATGTGAACAGACACAAACAAAATTCCTGGTACACATTTTACAAGAAAGTTCAGCAGGTGAACTGCCTATCATTCTAAATCAGTAAGAGAAGAGTCCTTAGGGAGTTTTAAGTGCTCTTTCTGGCTGTTATGGGATCTTCTGTTGAGTATCTCAGGGCTCAGGAGTAGGATAGCTTGTGTAATGTACTTACGTTTCCACTGTGTGGAAGAGAAATTTTGAATAGACAAAACAGATCCTTTATAATACAATAGTTTTATTGTGTTGCCCTTTCAGATGAAGGGCAATAAAAAGGATTTTTTATTAAAACTTTGCATACCCTTCTATGATTTCTTTGAATTTAGAAAGTATCTTCTGTATCCTGAAAAACAGGACAAATTTAATGTGCAGAGTATGTCACCAAACTCTAACTCCCTCCCTGCTAACCTGTGAGCTCCAGAAGAGCTAATTCTTAAAGGGATCAGTTTGACTCTAATTTATTTTATTTTTCAGTTTCTTCATGTCATTGTCAGGTGTATCTGAAGTCCACCTCTTTGGGAGAAGTGTCTAAGCGAGGATGTGATTTTAAACCATAATTGAAAGGTTTCACATTTAGTTTGCTGCTAGAGTTTGGGAGGCTGTTGGTTCCTGTAGTGTACTGATAGATCTGTTTCCTCAGGGCTGGCGTTTCTTTAAAGGTACCATAGCCATCCTCTATCCTGCTTGATGTTATTTCATATTCAGACACAGAATTTCATTTCAACACAAACCTTTCCTTTGAATCAATTGCCTCTTCCAGCAAATTATCATCTCAGGCCTTTAGTCCAAGCTGCATCATACCAGAAGGGGCACGTTTGTTTTCAATCTCACTACTGTATGTATCTAAGACAATATAGCTTGCAACTGGGTTTTTGGAAAGAATTCATACAAATTTGTATAAGCTGTACTGTGAGGAGCAGGCAAAGGGGATTCATCTGGATCTTGGGAAATAAAAGTTTGGTTCAGGAACCTGATAACATTGTAAGTATATCTAAAAATGATTAAAATATGTATAGCCTTCTCCATTAAATTAATGAATGGCTCCCATTTTGGGCTAGTAAGAGCTTTTTGAGCCTGTTACACCCATGGAGATGCTGGTGGTGTGATTGCTGGCAGATCCTGTGAATGGCTGACATCACTGGGTAGTGGGGAGGGGGCAAGGGAAGAAGAGAAGCTCTCCTGGTGTGAAGTTTCAGGTGTTATTTGGCTCTTTCTTACCTGAGAGAGTAGATGGTGATGGAAGTTGGCAAGGGAAGACTGGAAGACCCTTCTCCAGGAGAGGACAGATAGCAAAGAGGGTACTTCTCTGTGAATCTTTGCCTCCCAAGTATTGCTTTGACCCACATCTTGCCTGAATTACACTTGTCTCCATAGCAGCAGTAATTGTGCTTCCTATGGAAAAAAGGAGGGGCAAGTCATAATTAGAAGCAGGTCCCAAACATGGTTTTCTGCTCAGGATCATGTAAGGGTAGAACTGAAGCTGCTTAAGCCGATAACAGAGTCTCAACAGCTTTGAAAGCAAACACTTTCCTTTGTAAGATACAGTTAAAATTTAGGACATTTTGCCACAGGACTATCACACAGATATTTCAGAGGCACATCATGTTTATATAATACACTCACAGCTGAGGTGCCAGCAGTGACCCTCACTGTGCTGTGGAAGGGAAGGACAATGAAACAGGACACTGTGGGCACTGCTCTCTCTTTCTCACTCTCTGTCTCTCCCTCTCTCATTATCACCTCTCTTCCCACTACTGCCTCTCCATTTTCCCTTCTCCAAGGCATGGAGTAGGGGGCCTTCATTTGAAACACCAAAAGATGGCATTGATAATGATGGAGTGTTTGACTCTATTTCCTAAAGGGTGCAAAATAAATGGAGTTTTATCATAAGACTTGGTCCATTCATTAAAAGAGAATTGCCTAGTTCCTGAACTTGGAGTTCCCTCCTGCCTGACCAGAATTTTCTGAACTCCTTTCTCCCTTTTGCAGGCCACACTTGCTCAGCACCTGCCTTAGCTCAGTTCCTCATGCAGAGTCTCATCTGTAAACCTTTGCAAGATGCTGTATCTGCCTTCAGCGCTCTGGCTGGAGGGAGGCAAAGTGGCAGACACAGAATCACTGTAATGAATTGAAAGCTGCTTTAATAAATTCAGAAATAAAAGGACTTGATTTTATTATCCTTCATGAATTTGCCAAGGGACTCAGTGATTAGGAGCTTGGTCTGCTCTGGCTGTGTGGGTGTAATTAAAGTGCTGGCATCTCACATGCTGCCAGCCCAGGCAGCACACAGGGATCATGTACATGTAAGAAGTGCAAGTTGTTACTCTGAGTCTTCATGTACCTGCTGGATACTGTCCAATTAGCTGAATTCTCAATTGCTTGGATAGCCTGACTAGCAAACTTAGAGACAAGCCATCTCCAGCAGCACCTTTTTGTACTTGCAGCGTGTGATTGCTTTTGGGTGAAGTTCACTTAGGTTGAGCAGAGGGAACTTCAAGGTGAAGATATCAATTTAGAAGTTATTGAAAATGAAGGATTATGCAAGAAATGTGATAGTACATCAGATAGTTTGAGGTTCTTGCCAAAGATTAATTTGAAGAAGACATTTTAAAAGGTTTTTTATCCATTGAGTTGTAGGATTGAGACCTATCAGATATGTCTAATAATGCACAGCTTGCTTCTGCTACTCACTGACCACAGGAAAGGAGGACCATATACTGGACTGCCAGATCTACAATTAAAATGTTAAAAACACCAGAAAATCAAGGAAAGTAAAAAAATAAAAGGTATTGGTATAGCCTGTCATTTTGCTGGATGATTTTGTGCCAACCAGCCAAAATTATGACCATTATTCGCTCTGGTGTAGTAAAAAGAATAAAAGATGTTTATTCATATGTTTGGAAGAGCAAACTCTGTTCCCTGGGGGCTCCTGCCAGTGTCCTGAAGTCTGGCAGGGACATGGATTCATAAGGCTGTTTCTAATGGAGGTGTCAGTACCCTGAGACAGGCTTTAGGAATGGGGCACGATCCTCTTTGGGTGGTGCTGGCACATGGCTCTCCAGCCACAAGCCCTGTTTTGGGCCTGAGGTGCTAGAGGAGAACTGAGCACTGCTTTCAGCCTTTTCACTTCAGTGAACTGAGAGCATTTAACTTCCGTGGACCAATATTACCTTAGTATCGACTTTCTAACAGTAACAACTTTCCCACTGGTTCAGATTGAGCTTTACAAAGCTCTAGCATCTGAATTTTCTTGGCTTTGCTGATTACTTGAGGGAATGAATTGGTTCCTTTTGAAATGGGCATGAGGATTCTGATGATGGAGGAATTGGAAGTTGCTGGCATAAGAGGATGGTTTAAGGGTTTCCTGGTAATTGAATCACTACGTACTGAGAGTTCAATGTGTAAAGAGAAACTGGGATCTTAAAAATGGAACAAAAAAGTCATAGTGAGTTTTCTTTTGTCTTACGGAAGTCTGGTAACTCCCTGACTTTGGAAGAGTGAAGAGCATTTGTCATTTCCTTTGGACACCAGGCATTTATACTGCCCTTATTGTGGATATTTTCTATGGCTTTGAAAATAGTGCCAACATTATTTCCTGCTATCAACAGCAGGCAAAAAAAGTAAATATAGCAGAAATGCCCATCACTGGAGTAAGAAGTCAGGAGGAACATTCAGGGAGGGGTGGGCTTTTGTGGTTGCAGCTTCTTTATACATTATTGCCATAATGGGCAAAAAGTCCTTCATAACATTTAAGCCATTAAGTGTAACATTTCAGCCTCTCAACAGCTCCTGCATTGCTACCAGTTAATTATCTTTACTTGGAAAGAATTTCAAAAACCTCCTGTTGATAATGTCAAAACACCACATTTTGTAATCTGTCTGTGAATTTGATGAAGCTTCATTCTGACAACCACGTGGAGAATGGCATTGTCTGATGGTGAACATTGTCTGATGCTGAGCACTTATTTTCTTGACTTGAGCACCGACTGCTACGTACAGAACTCTTCAGAATTGTCAATACCAGTTATTCAGTTTATGCAAATCTGTGAGTTTCTGGGCCCACTGGCTCTGCTGTTGGTGTAGAAAAAGGGCATAGCTCTCATAGTGAGACTCTAGCTCTGGGGAGTAAAACCAGTAAAAGGACTTCCTTTTCTGCATGACCACACCTGTTCTTTTCAGTCCCCACTGCTTTTCAAAGCTTTATTTTTCACTTCTATCTCTGTGCTGCCGCATGCATTGTCAGTAATCTAGGGGAAGGTGTGGGAGCAGAAGCATGGAACACAGAGCCGATGTCTGAGGATACTATGGGACAAGATGGGACCTGCTGAAGGCAGTTTTGGGGCTGGGATCTGAGCTTTGTATTCATTGCAGAGTACGTGCAGTCACTGTGGAAGGGGGTGACATCTGAGCATCAAGGCTAGAGCTGAAACACCCCTGTCACTGCTCCAGCCTCCTTGAGACCCAAGGCATAGTGTCCTTCGGGGCTGAGGAACCACATGAAGCAACTGTAAGGGACCTGACAGTGAATATTTGTTGATGTGTGTTTCGATATTACACTTGCCATTAAGTTTATTGTTTACCTCTGAGATGCTACAGTGTTGGTCATTCCTCACAGCAACGAAAACTGCACCTCTGCACCATTTCAGTAATATTAAGTCCAGAGTTAAATTGTGCTGTGTTCGTGTCCAAAGGATTTCTAACTCTCCTGAGCCTATGTTCGTTTTTTAGAACAGTCCCCAGGCTGAAGCTTTGTGATATTAGAATAACTGGCTCCTTGGAGATGGCCACAGCACGACAGTGCCCAAATCTGCCTTCAGTTTGCAGGCCCAGCACTGGCAGCAAAAGCTTGACGGGAAAAGACTTCAATCACACAATAAAGCTGGAACTGCACAGCCCTTCCACCTGCAGCACCGGCTCCCCCTGTGCCTGGGGCACAACAACTCTCCCTGTGTGCGCAGGAGCTGAGGGCTGTCCCCGTGCTTGGGCACACCAGCTGTCCCCGTGCAGTGGCTGTCCCTGTGTACCCATGCCACACGGGCTGTCCCCCCGTGCTCGGACATACCTGCTGTCCCCGTGGCCGTACCACACGGGCTGTCCCTCCGTGCCTGGACACAGCGACTGTCCCTGTGTGCCGGACACAGCGGCTGTCCCCCCGTGCCACGCGGGCTGTCCCCGTGCCCGGACACAGCGGCTGTCCCCCCGTGCCACGCGGGCTGTCCCCGTGCCCGGACACAGCGGCTGTCCCCCCGTGCCACGCGGGCTGTCCCCGTGCCCGGACACAGCGGCTGTCCCCCCGTGCCACGCGGGCTGTCCCCGTGCCCGGACACAGCGGCTGTCCCCCCGTGCCACGCGGGCTGTCCCCGTGCCCGGACACAGCGGCTGTCCCCCCGTGCCACGCGGGCTGTCCCCGTGCCCGGACACAGCGGCTGTCCCCCCGTGCCACGCGGGCTGTCCCCGTGCCCGGACACAGCGGCTGTCCCCCCGTGCCACGCGGGCTGTCCCCGTGCCCGGACACAGCGGCTGTCCCCCCGTGCCACGCGGGCTGTCCCCGTGCCCGGACACAGCGGCTGTCCCCCCGTGCCACGCGGGCTGTCCCCGTGCCCGGACACAGCGGCTGTCCCCCCGTGCCACGCGGGCTGTCCCCGTGCCCGGACACAGCGGCTGTCCCCCCGTGCCACGCGGGCTGTCCCCGTGCCCGGACACAGCGGCTGTCCCCCCGTGCCACGCGGGCTGTCCCCGTGCCCGGACACAGCGGCTGTCCCCCCGTGCCACGCGGGCTGTCCCCGTGCCCGGACACAGCGGCTGTCCCCCCGTGCCACGCGGGCTGTCCCCGTGCCCGGACACAGCGGCTGTCCCCCCGTGCCACGCGGGCTGTCCCCGTGCCCGGACACAGCGGCTGTCCCCCCGTGCCACGCGGGCTGTCCCCGTGCCCGGACACAGCGGCTGTCCCCCCGTNCCGCGCTGGGCGGTGCGCGGTGTCCGTGCGGAGCCGCAGCGTTCGACGCGGCGCAGGACGCTTTTCCATGGCGCTTGGCAGTGCATTTTATGGATATTCTTTGGAGGGAGAACCCAGCAAACCGAGTGAGCTGTGCCTCCCCTCTGCGGCAGTGACCCTTTGCTCCTGGCAGCTGTGGACTATTAAACTTTTTATTTTCTTTTTTTTTTCCATTTTGTTTTTTTCTTTTCGTTTGGGAAAGCCTGCTTGAACCAGCAGGGCTCTTTCTGTAGCGTGTTGTGTGATACTGTGTCTTACATCAGGGAAGAAATAGAAATCATATGTGAAAGGCATGAGAGTGTCTCTGGCTGTGAGTGTGAGACACGAATAAACGGTGTTAGACTGTCCTGGTTGGAACGTGCCTTGTGGCATTGCGGCTCCGGGTGATCAGTCAGGCTTTGTACACTGGTACCTCATCTCTTTTCGGCTAGTCTGAAGCTGTTCCTTCACGTTTTTTTCAAGCAGGTGATTGTACCTAGTGAGAGGAGCTCTTATTTCAAGTCATTGTCTCATAAGAAGGATAAACAGATGACAGTCAACCTTGGTGGGAGTGTCAGTGCATTTTTCAGGCCCCTCTGTGCCTCCTTCAAACTGGTTTTAAGATGTCTACAAGCTGTAGATTTTTAAATGTCTGTTTTTACTATTTTCAAGTGAATGTGCAGTCACTCCTGTGGTTACGGCTGTGGAAACCCCTCCAGGCCATGGTTACAGCTGTATTGACTGAACTGCTGAAATATTATTCTTGGCTGTTGGCTGGACTCCTCGGCTCTGGAAGATTCTGTTCAGAGTGTCAGGATTCACTCGGCAGGATTGGCTCACCCGCTTATGCTTAAATCACCATGTCAGATGGTTATTTTTTTTCTCTGCATTATTGTCTGTGCCCAAATCGAATTGATTTTGGGCAACCAAATTCGATTGTGAAGAAGGCACACGAGACAACTGAACTTCTCTGAGCTGTCAGGCATCTTCCTTGTCTGAGCAAAAAAAAAAATTCCTATTCCTGCTGTGATGTGATGTAAACTGTGCTCATGTTGGACTAAGTTCTGTTTTCAGCTGTAGTACCAGCGCATCTCAGCAGAGGTTATTTAGTCCGTGCTGCCAGCAGCCTCACGTGAGCGCGGCTGGGGTTTCTGCTGGCCCGCTGCCGTTGCAGTGCTGCCGTCATGTGCTGCATGGAGTAGCCCCAGGAAAGGGGCTCGTGCAGACCACGCAGGAGGTTCTGCTGCTTCAGGTCTGAGTAGCACAGGAAATGAGACAGTGCACCACTGAGTGGTACTGTAGCCCCTGGTACTGCTGGTCCTTTCCTCAAGTGACTTTCGAGAAGTCATTTCCCTGCCTTGTTCCTTTTAGAATTCCCAAATAAGAGAGCTGAATGCATGTGCTGCTTCACTGAATCAGGAGTCTCCTTTGATTTATTTATTTATAATTGTATTCTTTTGCTTTATCCATGTCTTTGTTATTAAATGTTTAAGGTGTTTTGCTCATTGAGAGATATTTGCTTTCACAGCTGCGAAACCGTGCTGTATAGAATCTCATGCAGTTTATTAGTCCTGTGTGTAACCCTGGAGTATGCTCCTTTGTCTGGTGATTCCCAGATACAGCTATCGCCTGGAATGTGTAACTGGTTCCCCTGCTTTCAGCTAGTGAAAAACCGAATTTGCTTGTGACTGAAATACTCTTGTTCTTTTCTAAACCATGTGTTTAAGTTTGAAAAATGACTGTTGTTTACTAATTTTTTCCCACAAGCATCAGAATTAATAAAGACTCTTTTCCTGTGGAGTTTGGTGACTCACCTCTGGCTCCACTTCCTTCCAGGTTCCCCCTGCATCCTTGTTTTCTAGTCCAGAGCAAGCAAGGTCCATGCTGGCCTGGTGCCCTGGGACACAGGCACTTGGGCCCAGGAGCCAGGGGCTGCCAGTGCAGTGTGTGAGTCTGTTCCCTTGGGAAGTCAGGCAGGAATTCCAGCATGAGACACCCCCAGTGTTTGGGTGAGCACGACTGCACTGACAGCCTCTCAAGAGCCAGCAATTCTATAGGATCTGGCTACAGCTGT
This sequence comes from Erpornis zantholeuca, assembly GCA_013400515.1. Taxonomy (NCBI): domain Eukaryota; kingdom Metazoa; phylum Chordata; class Aves; order Passeriformes; family Timaliidae; genus Erpornis; species Erpornis zantholeuca. Next base: position 1,379,951 of record VZTN01002614.1, on the reverse strand, counting down.
GACTGATTCGTTACATTGATCGTATTCTTTGAAAAGCATAAAATCAGTCATGTCAGTGTGTTCAGTGGCTCAGTTTGCAGGAATTACATAGAATCATAGAATTGTTATGTTTGGACAAGATCACCAAGTCCAACCATCAGCCCTGCACCACCATGTTCACCACAAAAGCATGTACCCAAGTGCCACATCCACATGTTTTTGAACACTTCCAGGGATGATGACTTCATCACTGCCGTGGGCAACCTGTGCCAGGGCTGGACAACTCTTTCCATGAGGAATTTTCCCTAATATCCAAGCTAAACCCTGGTGCAGATTGAGGCCATTTCCTCTTGTCCTCTCACTTGTTACTCAGGAGAACAACCCCCACCTGGCTGCAACCTCCTTTCAGGGAGTGGTAGTGGGAGGGAGGGAGGGAGGGAGAAGATCCCTCTCTGAGTCTCGGGTTCTCCAGGCTGAGCTGCCTGAGCTCCTTCAGCTGCTCCTCATCAGATTTGTGCTCCAGACTTTTCCTCAGCTCTGTTCCTTTTTCTGATGACCTGTTCCATGATCTTCTCTGGCACTGAGGACAGGCTGACAGTTTTATAGTTCCCTGGAACTAAATCTTTCCCTTATCACAACCTCTTTTTGAAGCTTCCTTCAGCTCTGGGGTGCAGTTTGCTGGCAGACTGTTTGCTGTGCTGCCCTCAGGGTGCAGGCATTCCCTCATCAGTGAAAAGGTGATTTTTCCCACTGCCCTGGATTTGCCTTGGGCTGCTCTCACCCATTTTTACTAGGATTTGCTGCAGCCTCTGGGCTAACGGGAGAAAAGAGTGGTGTGGTGTGATCATGTTAACTAATGCAGAATAATGAATATGAATAATAATAATTAATTTCATTTTACTCGTGAATGCATAATGGGGTACTGGAGTTCCGATGAGAGCACTCCTTTCCGAACTCTTCAAGCCAGCAAGTTATATAAAGTGGTGCTTCAAGTTTATGACATGTACCTTGTTTTTATGTTGGAGCAGTGTGGGAAATTCTGCCTGCTTTGAGCCTGATAATAGCAACTGATTTAGATACTAAACAAAATTTCAAATAAGAGTAATTTGCTAATCAATTCTGTGACTAGATGCTGGACAAAACCTGAACTGACTGTGTTGGGTGTGGATGACATGAAGGATTCAGTAAGTCATCAATAGCAACACAGTGCTCAGCTGCAGTATCCCTTTGTTCCTGACTCCCACAAGTTAGGCATATTTAGCAGAAGCATTTCAGTGACAAGATTCATTCATGTGTAACGCCTCTGTATACAAACAGCTTCTTCAGTTTTCCTGGAGTACAGAAGAAAATATGCTCTTAGTAAATTCATGCAAATCTCATTATCTCTCTGCCATAACTTACTCCCTTGGAGATCTGTATTGGTTTTTTGAAGTCTGAATCTATATATTATGGTAAGTCCAAGTCCTCTGTTTGGATTTTCAGTACGTACTCAAGACTGGAACAGTGTATTTCATCTTGGTCACTGTGTAATAGTAGGATCCAAAAGCTCAGATTTTTTTTTTTCCTTTTAATCTGTAACTTTGTGCCACCATTCCTGGCTCCATCTGTCCCTGCTGCTACTAAATCTGGGCACATGTCGCATTCTGCATGGGAGAGGAGCTGTTTTCGTGCTGTGCCATTTGGAGCTGAAGTGGAGTCGAATGGGAGTGTTTGGGTTCCTGGGACAACCTCTGTTATTCACTAGAAACAATGAAATACCTTTTTGTGACCTTGTTCTTGTCAGTAATGATGTCTGCGTGACTCTTACAAGGAAGCACTGTGGGGAATCTATAGTGATTGCAATCTGTATTGTATTGCAGCTAAAATGTCACAGGCTGTAGAGTTCTTTTCCATAGGGAATGGAATGGGCTGGCTCCTGGATGGGCTTCTGGTGTAAAAGTCACTTTTTCACTGTATTGTGGGGTGAAATGAGTTTTGCTGTGGAAAAGGACTGAGAAATGCTTTCAAGGCTGATAATTCCTGCAAAGGAGCATGAGCTTAGCTGACCTTGGTGTCCTGTGCTGGGCAGGTTGGCAGGTGATGGGCAGCACTGGGATTGGTTGCATGAGGATTTACTGATGTGGCAAATGCCATGATTTTTCTAAGCTGGAAAATCAAACCTGTTTTTTCAGAATTCTGTTTGTGTTAGGTGAAAAATAAGCAAATTGATTTTTTTGAAAATATTTCTCCCTTTCCTTTTTTCCCCTTCCTTTCTCACCCTTGCTTCTTTCCCCCACTTTCATAACTGGCAGCTATCGGAAGAGTATTCACGAGCTTTGCTATTTTATATTTCTTAAGACACTTTTAAAATCTAAATCTACCCTCTTATATGCTTAAATAAACAGAAATGGATAGTATTCCTGACCTGTTAAATATTACAGATCTTTTCCATTTAAGGCAATACAGTCCTTGGCTCTGGAATGATGTTATGCCTGAATTCATAGCGATCTGAGCTGGTAATCCATCGCTCTGCTGTGATGAACCACTGTCCCACCTTCCTCTTAACAGTGACCAAAATCAAAAAGCTTCTTCCAGAGAGAGGAGAGCACAAGGGCACCTCCTCAAGAGGAAGGCTGACTGGATGGGAACGGGCTGGTAGGGCTGATTTGGGTATTTCCTGACCCTGTAGAAAAGTCTGCAAAGTTCTGATTGGTCTTACCCCATTTCCCACAAATTTCTGCAATGAAATGCACAGTTTGTAACTACAGGACATTATCTAAGGTTTTTTATATCTGATAAGAGTTTCTGCATCTTCTCTTGACAGACTTCCAGTCTTATGGCTATAGTAAGATATGTGACACCTGCTTGATGTTGCAAGTTCTTTTTATGTACTGTTTACAGCAAAGACCCAGCAACTTTTGGGGGGCCTGTCCCCCAAGACATTGTAATTTTGTCTCTTGCTATCAAATCGCTGTTGCTTTTTGTCATCTCTTGTACTTGTGCTTCAGGATCTCCTGCTGTATGGATAATAGACTTCCACCTGTCTGTGACCATTTGGAGTCTTTCAACACACTAAACACTCTTTGATAATCCTGTTTAACCCCTGGGTCAACTGTGAGCTTTGATAAGCTTGCTTTAAAAACTCATGTTCTGCAGTGCCTGGAAGGTGCTGTGCTATCAGCAAGAAGATCAGTGAACACTGTGCTCCTCTTTCCACAGGCTTGGAGCAAGATCCATTTTGCTGTACTGCTGGAAGGCTAAATAGGGATATTATATGGTAATGGAGATGTACAGGGGCAGCAGCAGTCCAGTGGACTCTGTTCCCACAGTTGGTCACAAGAGATGTGGGATTGTACATATTTGCTTATGAAAAATGGTGAATAACTGACATAACATGTTCCTGACAGACATTTTCCTTATGCACAAAAGCAACAAATGCAAATATTAGTTTCTTGTAACCTCTGGTATTTTGTTTGCGTTTATACAGTTTTTGCAAATACTGGAGCAGCTGTTGGCATACTTGTTCTTGTTACCCGAAAAGAATGCATATCCAAACACTGTCTTGGAGTCTGATTCACTCAGCAGAAAAGAACTGTATGTCCAATGCAGTGTTATAACTGATCTTCTTTTGATGTAATCTGTGGATGTGATCTATTTTTCCTTTTCTCTGCATGCACTTCTAAAAATCTATCTTTTAGTCTTTCATAATAACGTAACGATAGGGTAATTAAATAGAGTTTGGGCTTTCTTGTTAATATTATCAAAGATAGATGCGTATTTTTGGCAGAGCAGAACCGTGGGTTAATCAATGTGATGGCAACATACAATTCACCAAGAAAATATTCCTCCTCTATTTCCTAAATAGAGCATTTGATGGGAATACTCTTTGCAGTAAGTGCTGTACTGGAGAATTTCAGTGTAGAAGATAATTACTTGTAATTATGGAAATTTCTGCAAGGGAAATTGTTTGAATTTGTTCCTGTTCAGAAATGGAATTGCTCTACTTGCAGTATTTGAATCCTTTTAGAAGATTAATGCAATCTTCCTTCATTCCTGTGTTTGGGCCTTGTAACCTTCTGATATACCTAAAATCATCCCTTCAGTCCTGCTCATCCATTTGAATTTCTGCTAGAGCTTACTTTGGTTTAGAAGAAAAATCCATGACGTGCACAAAGCTTCTCTTAAACTGTGTCTGTTACTTTGAGAGCTGACAAAAGCAGTCAAAAGCGAGCACGAAATTAGATGTAGGTGAAGGTGAAAGAAGAGGATGTGACAGTTGGCTGAGGTCAGAATTTACTCTTTATAGCAAAGGTGCATGGTATACACATTGTACCTGTGTATTCTGGTCATTGTGGACATTGAGTTCAAGCAAAACCTCTGAATGTGGTTTGTATGCAGGGTTTTAGGAAGCCTTTTCCGTGTAGGGAAAACTGGAGAAGATCAAGATGAAATAAATGGGACGAGGAAAGGTCAGGGGAGTCTCTCCTAGAACGGTGCAACACGTTCCTCCCCTGCTTGGAGACTCTGAAGCTGCTCTACCTGTGTGTGAAATCTGGGGTCAATGGGATGTGATCAGGTGCTCAGATTGCCTCAGGGCAAGGCTGACATCCTTGCCTGGCACTGTGTTACAGAGCTACTGTTTATGTGAAAGCCAGTGTCTGTCCTCGTGTGCAGAGCCACCCTGGAGTCAGGTTGGCTTTGTAAGCACTGCTCTGCACAGCTCATCATCTTGATCTATTTGTGTATGTTTGTCAGACTTCTGTATTTGTGTGGAACACTGGAAAATAATTTCATGATTTGCAGTCTTTCTGATAAGTTTCAATGCCAGTTCTCAATGTTTTGTGGAAAAAATGAGGTCTTCAGCTGCCAAATGACATTAGTGCTTTTTAGCATATTTCTAACATTCTTCTCTACGTTACTTTTTTTAAGTAGAAATACCCTGCTCTGGTAAATCGACCCTTGTAAAAGGGATTCCTGGGTCAATTTGTAAGAACAGCAGCAGCTTGTATTGCTAAGTATATTTAACTGAAACTTGGAATATTAGTTTGACAGGAGCAGTTAAGCATACAAATCTGAGAAAATACAGACAAAATGAAGTTGTACGGTTCCTTGATACAGGCTGGATGGACTGGTTGAGCCATCGAGTGTTTGGGAAGGAGAGCTTGCCTCTGGAGGAGTGGAAAAGGTTTCTTTATGTGAGGCAAAGTGTTTCAAAACTGGGCCTAATGTGGGGTAACAGCAGAAGCCCAGCAGAGTGGGATTTTTTGCAGAGATGCTGGTTTGAAAAGGTTTGGAGTAATGAATAGGGAAATGTTCTCAGATTGCTTTCTCCTATTCTGAGAAAACCAGGGCTTTATAAAGAATAAAATACGTGGCTGTGTCATCAGTTTAATCGGAATAATCTGCGAGACCATTACTCTTTGTTTAAAAGTGTCGGTAACATTCCTACTGGGATATTTATTAAAGCTGTATGGATTGTGCTGTCAGCATAGCTTGGGTTTGTTCCCCAAAAGCATGGGTGCCTGGCCTGAGCTGCTCGCTGCTCCTGCCCCGCTCATCCTGGGGCAGGCACCTCACTGTGCTCCGAGCCTTGGTGTTACTGAGGTGACTTTTTTTTTGACAGTGAGTAGTAAGTTGTGTTTTCAAAGAACCTGTTTTTTTCCATTACATGAAAATACAGATCTTCCTGTCAGAGTTACTTATTGTTTCTTTTATTCTTGTTTTTATTATTTAGTAGCTTACTACATTTAATGGATAAATGAGGCTTGTGAGGTGAACCTGAGTGTGACAACTTACTGCAAACTATGGTTACATGGCTTTCCAGGGGAGCACAAGCAATTCAGTGCCTTCTATTTGAACAACCCAGATCTCGGCTTGTTTAAGCCTCTTGCCTGATGTATGCTACATTGAAACAAAATTGCACAGCTGAGATGGGAATGTTTATAGGCTAGTCTGAAACTCTGGAATCAGAATTAAGCATAGTGGCTTTAGTTGCAAATAATTTCTGTCCTTTTAATGGAAAACAGTTTGTAAAAGTACTTTCTGTGGTTAGTGTACAAGTGGTTGAATGTTTCCTGGACACAAGCTGCTGTTGGGCCATGGAGCAGCAGAGCAGTTGGGTATTGCAGTGGTGGGCTGAGCTGGGCTGGAGCTGATGCCTCACGAGCTCGGCTGGTGTCCCTGCTCTGGCTGGGGAAGGCTGGGTGCCAGCCTGGGCCCACAGTATTTACATCTCCCTGGAAAGCAGAAGGGATTAAGGCAGAGACTCTCAGACAGTGAGCCTGGGCAGACCCTGCGGCTGCAGAGGGGAGAGGCTTTGCTGGGATGCTGTGGGGAAGCTTAAGGGCAAAGTTCCTCAGTGGCCAAATGTAAGGTGGCCACGGGCCTGCTCGGTGGAGGCCTGTATCTGCCACAGAAGTGGGCATGTGTGGTGCCCAGTGGAGGCAGGTTCTGCAGCCTGGGCTCAGTGGTGTCTGAAGGAGACAGGTCCTACAGCCTGGGCATGGTGGTGTCTGGGGAAGGCATGTTCTACACCCTGTGCTCAGTGGTGTCTAGGGAAGGCAGGTTCTACAGCCTGGGCTCGGTGGTGTCTGGGGAAGGCAGGTTCTACAGCCTGGGCTCGGTGGTGTCTGGGGAAGGCAGGTTCTACAGCCTGGGCTCGGTGGTGTCTGGGGAAGGCAGGTTCTGCAGCCTGGGCTCGGTCGAGCAGAGGTGGACATGGAGCCCAGGGTAGCACACTGCAAAGGGCTCAGTGACCACAATGATTCTCTTGGCCAGTGCTCTGTTGCAGCGTCCAAAGGGATTGTTCAGGTCTGGGAGCTGCCGCCGCCTCAGATTAATTGAGATGCTGTGTATTTGTAAAGAAGCGTGCCAAAATATATTCTGAACTAAACAGCCATCAGGGGGATAAAACCAACTGTCTGATCTCCTGGTAAACCATGCTGTTTTTCTTTTAGATTTCTTTGTATTTTTCTTTGTACTTTGCCATTACTGTTTTCTTTTCTGATTATCTTGTAACCTGCCAGGTGATGATATCAGCTCACCTACCCTGAAACCCAAGTCTGGAATGGAAGGAAAGGCAATTCCTTTGATACTCTGGCAACTATCCACGTTTCCCTAACCTGCTATGTTGTGACTTCCTTCAGCAAACACCATTTAGACAGGCTGTCCATGTGCTTCCTATATAGGTGGCTGCAATAGGCTATTCTGCCCTCTCTTAAAGTGGAATCACACCTAAGCAAGCATGAATTAACCTCCATAAAACATTCTACTATTTTTACTCTTAAGTGGCAGGAAGGAGGAACTTAGCTGATATATAAAATATCCAGCTGTGTTATTCATGTTAATTAGGCCTTTACAGAGACTCTTATGACTTGGCACCATCCCATTTTCCATAGAAATGTTACTCTGTTATGGTTGGAGAGCCCTCTCATGGATTTCTGGGTTCTGAATATTAGCTCTTGCTCAGATGCAGACTCATGACAAGGATGTCTGGGCAGAGAAATGCCTTTGCCAGTCTCTCACAACATGTAATGAATGCATACCACAGCTTCCCCCCACCCCAGACGTATTAGAAATTCTTCTGTGTGAGGGTGCTGAGGCCCTGGCACAGGTTGCCCAGAGAAGCTGTGGCTGCCCCATCCCTGGGAGTGTCCAAGGCCAGGTTAGACAGGGCTTGGAGCACCCTGGGATGGTGGAAGGTGTCCCTGTCCAAGGCAGGGGGTGGAACAGGATGAGCTTTAATGTCCCTTCCAGACTTAACCATAGAACCAGTGATTGTAAGAACAGTTTCCTTCATGTGGAAGAGTGTAGTCCCTCAGCCTCAGCAGTCCATACAGATCACCTTTGATGCTGGAACCACTAGCTTCTTTCAGCAGCAGCATAACTGCTACTCTTGAAAAGTCTGAGGGTAAGCTTTGTTTGGTGTAGAAAGAGTTGAGAAATCATTTTGAAGTAATGTTTAACTTCTGTCTGGGATTTTCTAAGATCAGATCAATGCAGCTGAGATTAAAGAAAGGAAGAAAACATCTTCCTTTCAGGAAGTAAAGTAGCTCCCACAGTAAGTGTTCCTATTGAGCTACAGTTTTCTTCAGCATGCCACCAGTTATTAGCAACACTTTAAAGAATAGATTTCTTAGGTTGTATGAAAAGCAGGTTGAGCTGTAGAGTATTTTGCAATGAAGAAATGTGCTTGAAAGTGAGCCAAAAGCTGTCATTTCCCTTTTCATCTATTAAAAAGTACATTAACACTGTCAGTCATCAGGCTTCAGAGGTTAGGCAAATACAGTCAGTATCTGCCAATAAAATCAAAGATTTAACACATCTCGCTATCAAAGTTGGATTAAAAAGAGAAATCTGCCATATGGGCATAAGCCCCAGCTGTGTTCCAGCTCCGGTGACTCAAAACAAGTACATGATCCTTTGAAATCTGCAGCGCTCCTGCTGTTAGAGCAGAGCGAGTGGCTGTGCGGTGCTGGGCAGGAAGGCCAGCATTCCTGGGTATCCTGCCTGCTCTTGTCCTGGGGAAGGGTGGCAAGGGCAGCTGTGGGAATCAGTGAAACCTGTCAGCACTTGCTCACAGGGTGTCCCCGTTGTAATGCAGCTGGTTGGATGGTGATGAGTTGTTTGAGGACAGGTGTCACTTTTATATGTTTTTCTTAGACGTTAATTATGTTCTTTGTGTAGCTGGGAGAAGTTAAAAGTGTTTGGTGAGTTCTCTGTGCTGCTTTCCTTTCTAATTGACATTGTCTTCTGAGCAGTAGCAGCAAAGTTCATCCAGCACTCCAGACTAAAAGTCAGCTAAGTTAGCAGAGAGATTCCCATCATCCTCGGTAGCTGTTGGATCTGGGTCTGCCCCACCATTTTATGAAGACATTAGTGTTGAGTAGTATGTATTATTTTTCTGACACTGCAGATTAAGCTTAGGACCTTTCTAAGCCTTGCTTTTACTGTCTTTTAAGAAGCAGGTTTGTGTGTGTGTGCTTGTTTGTGGTTTGTTGGATATTTTTTTAATAGACCTCCTTAGAAGTCTTCAGAGTCTATGGAAATGTCCTCCCCCCTCTCCCACCACAAAGCTTTTTAACACTTCAGCAGCAGTTGCTTTGCTCCTTCTGCAGCTAACTAGATATTGCAGCAATAATACTGGACTCTGTGCATGCTTGTTTCTATGGGAAAGTGTTTCCTGGACCCAGTGATCTCCGTATTGTACATTATTCGAACTTCCTATGAGCTAAATAAGAGTTTCTGGGGTACTCATGAACTCTGTGGTTCTGTGTGTTTGCAATGATTTTGAGGGTGTGATGGTGGTTCAGGATGGCCAGTTGTGGCACCTGGGTCAGGGAACTCTGGAGAGCTGTACATTTGTTTTTGAGTCTTTTCTCATTTTGGCCTCGAAACTGGATTTTTTTATTTGTCCCAGTTGGGGAATAGGACATCTAGATCATATGAAATGAAACTGTAAACATGCTACAGCTCTGTGAGTTAAAAGCAATTCAGCTGTTTTAAATGTAAATGGCGTAGGATTATATACTTGATTTGTTATAGCTTCCTAATTCTGCCTGCCTCAGCACTTTCTTGGCAGTTAATTGCATCAGGGCTCAGAGAAACATTCCATAAGCTGCTGAAGACAGCTTTGCACAGTCTGACACACTTCTCCCTTGGTTACATAGCAAATGGACACTCTGGGATAATTAGTAAGGAGGAGCTCCAGTGGCCTGGGTACTGTCCTCTGTAGCCTTTTGGCTGTGAAATCCTCTCTCGTCCAGGTCTAGAGGTCTTTTGTTTTGGATATCAGTACGTGCTGTGATTACAATGACTAGGTCTGTGTTTTGGTGGGTAAAGAAATGTAGAGAAATATTTAATATTTTGCACAGGCACTCAATGAGGGAGATAAAAATTTCCCCAAAGCCACAGTTACTTCAGCTTTTCCCTATTTTCTTCAATGCACAGAAGTCCTGGGAGAGTATGAATGCATTTAGGTTCTCACTACTACAGAACCAAGGTCTTAGCAGCAAAAATACCCTGTTCAGTTTGATCTCAGACAAGGACTTGATGCCATTGAGGTGGGAGCTGCCCAATTACAGTCAAGGCTCTGGGATACAGGTTGAATCACTGTGGTTTTTGTCTTCATTTTCCCATCTTCAGCATTTATTTTCTTACTTCTGTAGTTCAGCATCCCTCTGAATATGTTGTCTTTGGGCTCTTACGATCCTGACTGGCTCTGTACATGGCTTTAAAAAGCAGAACATGATAAACCCCAAACTGTTAACAATTAGTGCAGTCTGGTGAGTTGCTCTGTGTTGTAGGCTGTCTGATGTGAAATAATGCATTAGAGGAAAATTTTCCTAAGGGAAATTAAGCTCAAAGATGCAGGTGGCCCATGTGTCTCTGTCTCCTTGAGAAGATGTGTCTTCTGAGGCATAATTAAAATTCTTTACAATTATTTTCACAATACACAGTGAACGGATAAGTGTGACAGCTGAATGACAAGCATATATGCAGACTAGGACAAGCAGAATGAGTGGATATAGTTTTCTGACTAAAACTTTTGTTATGAGCTGAATTCACAGCTCTTAAGATATAGACATGAAATTCAACCTGCCATTCTAGATGCTGATTTCTTTTCTTTGTGCTTCACTTTGTATGTTGAACCTCTTACTAGCTCTGACTTTCCTCCCAGATCCTACCACATCCAGGGGTTGCAATACATTGTGTCTGTGGCAGTAGAAGCTGAGGTGATGGTCTGTGGCTCACTCCACTGAGTTTAGGGAGAAGTAAAGTCCCTTCTGATATGGCAAGGCAGTAACAGATCCATTAGCCTTCACACAGGGCTTTTGGCTGCCTCAGTCAGTCTCCTGTTTGGTTAGATCATCTGCACCCTTGAGGCTTCAAAGACTGATGATCTGCCAGGTGCCACATTTACTTCTTAAATAGGTTAATAGATTTTCTAGTTTTAACCTTAGTCTTATCTTGTTAATCATCTCAGCATTGACTGATTTATGTTTTTGCTCCAATAAGCAGTTGAAGCTAGGATTCACCCCATTATAAATGTTAGCTATGTTAACCTGTACTTGTGTTGCATTGGAGCAAAAGTGACCTCAGATCTTGCAGGCATTTCCAGAGACATTATTAGCAAGTCTGCTGGAGTCCTTATGGTCCTGATAGTGGCTGAACTATCCACTTCGATGAAAAATGGGTGGCTTCTGTAGTAAATCCTAGAAACCCTGGACCCTATCCCAAGGTAATGGTGCTGGTGTACTGGTTCATCCCTTTGGAGCTAGAATGTGTCTCATGCCATTTGTACTAAATGTACAAAGGATCACTGTCTTCATGTGGAGCTGTACCCCATGTCTGTGTGTGACAGTGAGTGGTATTACAAGGAGGTGTCCCCACTCTGTATTTGCTGCAGTTTCCTCTGCCATGTCCAATTGAATCTAATTGAATCCAGTGCAGGTTCCAGTGAGACACAGGCATTTCCTTGCCTGATACTTATTTTCATTGGAAAATCTTTCACAGAATCACAGAATAGTTTTGAGTTGGAAGGGACCCAGAAGGATCATGAAGTCCAACTCCTAAGTGAATGGCCCATATGGGGAGGAACCCTATGACCTTGGCATTATTAGCACTATGCTCTAACCAACTGAACTAATCTCAGGCTCTCACTTGACCAACATTGAATATGTTGAGGTGTGTTCACTCTGGTCTCGTTAGGCAGTTTGAATGCAGACAGCACTGATGCTTTTGTCTTGTGCAAAAGGTCACTTAAAGTTGCATTGAAATCAGTTGTCCTTTAACCATCTGGACCTGTTTCAGGAATTCTAATCCTGGTGTGTCTTGTTCTTCTCCACTGTGCAACCATCTGAAGGGGAAAGTCCGAGATGCTGAGGCTCAGTAACTGGCTTTGTTATAGACCGACTTCCAGGAGTGTTTTCATTTCCGTTTATGTCAAGTCTCTCATTTAGGAGCATGTGAGGGAAAGCTTCTCCATCTGTCACTACTGGAGTGTGTCCTGCTTGGCCTCCTGTCTCCTGGGATCGGGCCTGTCCCTTCTCCTGCAGTGGTTCTGCCGCAGCCCCCGCTGCCATGGAGACGCATCACCAGTGGCCATTACAGTGGTGCTGAGATGGCGGCTCCTGCTGTGCCTGCAATTCCCATCATCCTGCTTCCATCAGCATTTTTCTGGTTTGAATCCTGCTTTGATGAATTCCGTCTTCTCCATGCTTGCAGCATAGTGCCCTTCCAGACATACATTCTCAGATGCAATGCTTTGTGGCTGAACACAAGCTCTGTCTCTCTTACTCTGGTACCTTTTAATCATTGAAATGCAGCATTTTGAGCTGTATCTGCCATCTGTTTTTTGCATAAGGCTTCTCCTGGTTTTCACATGATATATAAGAAGTCAGGAGATGTGCATCTTCCCCAGAGGAGAGGTGGTGTGCCCATGGGATCCAGCCAATCATCTTGGGGTGCCTGTAATTCCAGTATGATTAGGGACCCCGTGTAATCCCCGTGCATGAGGGAAGTTTTCTGCAACAGGCGAGGCGTGTGGATTCTGATGAAGGCACCTTCCTTTGCCAGAACTGTAGCAAAGAATATACTAATCAGGCAACACATCTGTGGATAGAATTTAATGGGTATTTACTTACTGGCTGTCAAATTGGAGTCAATTTGTTGTAGTTCAGTTTGGAAATTGTTCAAAACTGGTTCTGAATGATGGCAGACAGGTCCTGTGTATCCTCTGGAGGCTCTCACGCACTGGCCAGGGCTTTTGGCAGAGGTGTGAGCAGTGTCTCCTCCTCTGGTGGGATGCCAGACACTTGATCAGTATAAGCAGGGCTCATATCAGTTGCAGCTGCTGCAGGGTGGCCTGTGGTAATTATGAAACAGCTCTCAGGCTGTGGGCAGAGCCCTGGCCTAGATCTGTGCACCATTTTCCTGGGGTATTTATTAATCGTGAAGCTGCTACAGGACCCGTAGTTCTGTAAAACCCTGGGGCAGTCACCCTGGCTTCTTCAGAGCATCTGGCAGGAAACTGTGCCCTAAAGTCCTGGTGACTGTATGAAGCACTGATCAGTTCATTGTTTTAATTTTCATTGTGTTCCCTTTCAGCTTCTGGCTCTCTAGTGTTCACAATACAATTCCATCTTTGTTTCAATGTCACGGTCTAATGTGTGGTGGCTGGTGACAGTGCTGTGCACGGAGCTTGTGGAGTCTCTCTGAATTAGTTTGCTCGCATCTGTGTGAAGAACTGGAGCCAAAAACCTCTCCTTTCAGAGGATTAGAATCACATCATTACTGGAGGGAGTTCAGAGAAGAGTGAAAAAAGTGATTAGGGGCCTAGAGGGACTGATGTATGAGGAAAGATCAAAGGGGCTGAATTTGTATCATTTGGATAACTGACTGAGTGGGGAACATAAAAGTCTGTGATTATGGAATGTGTATAAACAGGGACATGTCAGGGAGAGATTATTCAATGTGGGATGATGGGGGGAATGGAATTAAAGTAGAAAGGGGCAAATAGCTGTTAAATAGCAAAATTTCCCAACAATGAGTTCAGGTGTCTCTTGCTGTAAATCCAGTGACTTGAGCTATTGCTTTTTAATTCATTGATAAATGCACATAAAATGTTTCAAATAGAGGTAGGAGTGTAAAGCAAAGATTGGTGCAGCAATGGCTCTCTGGTTGTATGTCCCTTTGGCCTCGGTGGCTGCATCGGCAGGGTCCATCCAGCTTGGGTGGGGCTCACTGAACAGAGCAGCGAATAGGGCATCATCAGAAAAAGGCCTTTCCTGGCTTTTCCATCAGAATAATGTGGTCAGCCTGACAAGAGGTCACCTCTCTGTGGCATCTGTCCTGCTGCAGATACTTGGGATTTCAGAGGATGAATACTCACAGAGTGAATCGCTGTTGTTGCTTTGGTTCAGCAGTTTGTACTGCATAGACTTTAAAGCAGGATCTAGGACTTTACTTCCAGAACCAGCAATTGCAGAAATCAGTGATATTTTAGATGATATTTCCAGGATGCTGCTTTCATCCATTCTGCCAGGTGTCTGTGCTCTGCATTTCATGGCAGCTACATTCCTACCTCTCCCACCAAATTGCATTCTTAACAACCTTTAAATGAGTCTGGGCTGCTGTATGAATTGACTGGTTATCTTCTCTACTGATGTTAATAATATCTTAATAAATGCAGAACATGTTTTGGAAATTCCAGACTTCAGTTGCAGCTGAATCTTTCTTTGGCTTCAAGCTAAAAATCTTTTTTAACTGAAGTGGTGGCTTGAAAGTTTTCGTTCCTGCCTGCTTATAATACCAAAGCCCGGGAGGAGGATTGTTGTCATCACTAACTGCATTTTCTACCTTGTTGTTATTCCGAAGCAAATCTTTTACATTATCTAACATATCTTTGCCAGTATAAACTGTCATAGCATTCTATTTTTTCCTGCCTAGCTGGGAATAATAAATAACCTGTTTGAGGCAATGCTTTGTGGCCTGTGCTTCTGTGCCAGCCAGGCTGGGTCAGCTTTGTCCCTGCCCCGGAGCCTGTGCTGAGCCTCACGGGGTCTGGCACGAGGCAGGAGGAGCTGGGGGACGATGAGGCAGATCATGCATGCCCCTAATGTGAGGAGACGCTTGGCAGGCGATGTACTGATCCTTGTGTGTGCAAAAGAAAGGATCAGTGTTTATGTGTAGGATAGGGCTGTGTGTCTTTAAAGGCAATTGGTATTGTGTATTTCAGAGTGGAGGTTTATTGACTCAGGTACATGAAATAGTGATGCCTCGAAGCAGGATTTCCTTTGGGAACAGTCACGTGGAAGGGCAAAGGGGAGATGATTGAAATTGAAACCTCCAGACCCTGCTGAATTACTTTTTTTTTTTTTTCTTTTAAGTGGGACTGTAGTACTGAAGGAACATTAACCTTATCCAGGTCTGTAACTGCTGTGTCCCTTTCTAGGATAGGTGAGAGATGAGAGGTGGCAGAGGTAAGGTGCTGCTTGTGGCATGAGAATTGACTGTGGTTGGAACTGCTGTGTCTGCTGGGTATGGAGCAGATGTTCTTGTTGGGAATATGGTTGCTGTTGGCTGCTTTTCCACTGGATTGCACTACCAAGTCTCCCAGCTGTATATGAATAGCATAGTCACAGAACTATATGTCAGCATCATTGTTTATAAACTGCTTTCCTCAAAGAAAGGATCTGGTGTGAGAAGTGCCCAGTGTCTGAGGTGATATTTGCCAATGTCAGTGCAGCTGATGGTTGGCTGACAAGCAGACAGTCTGATGGGGAGCAGGTTTTCCCAGACAGGAATTTTCATGGCCATTTTTTAGAGCTTGGCTGTGTGTTTGCAATTTTGCTACAGGAGCATAAACATGTGCAGAATCTGTATGTTTGGTCCCAGTAAGGGATGACCCTAGCAGATTTCTTATCAAATGATAAATAACAAAATATCAATTTTTTGTTATAGAAAAAATTAGAACATCTGGTAGTGAATGCCCTATAACATTTATAACAACTCTCTATATTATATTCAGTGTGTGGGAATCTGTGTTCATTCATCAGCGGTCGTCTGTTTTTCTCATATTTTTAAGCCCAGAGATTGACCAGGAAAGGCTTTCAGAATTGTGATTCCAGACTGTGTTGGTTGAGAAGTGCCTTGTGGCAGTGAATTATTGCTAATAGCTGCCAAGCTGCTGCAAACCTCATTGCACAATGCCATTTGTAGTCAAAGAATTCTTTATAACCAAGCAAAGATTTTACAAGGTGCAGTAGTTCTGATCATTACTACTCTGTTAATTGTGTTGTACTTGCTAACTATTGTTTCTGCTTTCCTCTGTGAAGTAAAAGGTATCGTGATGAAGCGTGGGTTGTTATCCTTGCCTGTACCATGAAGGGGAGCATTGAAATATTGATGGCAATGCTGATGTCTGAGCACAGAGGAGTTTACTGCCATGACCTTCTGCTACCAGGGTTGCAACTCCAGATGGGGATTCAAATTCGATGAGCATGTGGCACATCTCACTTCTAGCATCACGCAAGCTCTTCATCTTCTTGACAAGGAAGAGCAGGATTCAGCTGTTTCTCCTGCACAAGTCAGTGCTGCACTTCAGTGTCTTTGCCTGTGCCAAAAGACAGAAGATGGAGGGGTCAGGGAGATGTTGCGGGCACTTCTCTTTCTCTGATGCAGCCCAGCATCCCTCTGGCTCTCAGCTGCAGCAGCACATCTGTCACTCACACTGAGCTGGGTGTCCACCAGGTCCCTTTCCACAGAGCTGCTCCCCGTGCAGGCTGGGTCAATCCCAGCCTGTGCTGCACTCCTGGATTCTGTTTTCCCAGGTGAAAGACCTTACTGAACTTGCTGAACTTTGTAAGGTTCTTGTTTGCCCATTCTTCCAGTCTACCTAGGACTTCCTGCTGGTTGGCTGTCCCTTCCCAAGTTTCCAGTTCCCCACTCAGTTTGGTGTCCTCGGAAAACGTTGTCAGGCTGCACCTCTCCTTCACTGTGTTCAGGAATGCACAATTCTGCAACCTTTTCCTGATCAAGTCCAGTGGTACAGCGGTGGTTTGAGGAGTGAAACATGCATGCTCAGGGACTGGGCTGAGAGAGACCCACTGGGTTCACAGATCCATCAGATTCTGCACAGTCTAGATTCCAAACAGACCAAAATGAGGCATCAAAATATATTATTTTTAAGATCTTGATGCTTAGTCACCCCATCTCTTGCATTAACTCCTTAATTAATTACCTCCTCCTTCATGCGGTTTCTGAGTGTAGAACAGGAGCCAAAACAGTCCTTTTAAATTGTGTCATATTATTGTCTTTTTTGCCCGTGAGATTGCTACAGTGGAAGGAGCAGACCATGGCTGGAATTTATAACCTGTGACTCTCTTCACTGAAAATTGTAATTCTCAAAGCAAATCTCTGCAAAGGGACTGTGTTACTGTGACTTCTCATGCAGTATAAATAATGTTCTCTTCAGTTTACATCAAACAGAGCAGGCCATTGCTTCCTGATCCTGTGGAAGCTCTGGTAATTGCTTCTGTAGGTTCCATTTATAGATCAGACTTCTATGACTAAATTTAATTACTTACAGCCGAAACCAGTGGAAGTAATAAGTTCAAAATAACCTCTGTCATGTTGCTGTGAAAGCAGCATGTTCCTAGAAAAAGGCACTTCCTAATGGTTTCATTTTTCAGGAAAAGTTTTTAACTTTCACCTGTTCATTGTCTGGTTAAGTCAAGACTGGAGCTTTGCAGGACCATGCCACTCAAAGCTGTGGGCTGTGATGAAGCTCCTGTGTCTTGCCTAACAGCTGTTGGAGCATTTCCTCACGCATGGGTCTTGCATTCTGTGCAAATAAAGGAAGTTTTGTGCTCTGCAGGTCTGTGCAGCTGCAGCACAGGGAGAAGCGACTTGGCCAGGATGTCTGTGAAGCCAGCACTGCTGTCTGGTGAGCACATCACTGGGCATGTCCTGTGCTTACACTGGCTGCTCTCTCCAAGTCCCCAGTTGAGAGATCCATGTGCCTGATGTGATGGAGATGTCTCCAGCTGCAGAGGCTGGGTGTCACTATGCCTCCATTTAAGGCATCTCCTGTCTTGGAGGAAGTCTTGCTGCCAGTCTCCCTCAAGTTCCTGGGCAGCAACGTCCTTCACATCCAGCAGCCAAGGTAGCATACAGGTGTGGGCAGCTGTGCCACAGAGGAAACATAAAGCAGTATAACTTCAAAAAGAGTTAAAAATACATGAAAGGAGTAAAGTCATGTATGTTCTCCTTTCCAGATTGTAGTGAGTCACAAATAGAGTGCAGAGAAGGGCTTTGAGGACTGCATGCCTGTCCTGCTCTTCCCAGGGGATTCAGGCTGGTTGTGGCCAGAATCATCTGCAGGTCTACAGGAGCTTTTGTCAGACCCAATGTGGTGGTTGTCATCTTGCACAATGATGTCCTTCTTGAGCTGTGTCACCCTAATTGGAAGTATATTTGGAGATGTGTGATGAGAAAGAACAGATGCCTTGAAAGATTGTCATATAATGAGAGAAAAGCTTGGAATTATTTACTGAAGTGTTAACAAAGACCTAAAGGATTATGTTCTTGTTTTTTCACTTGATTATGCAAGAATTAAATGAAAGACTGCTTTAACTGCTCTGCAGAAAAATTTGCTGTAGGGCAGTGCGGGGACATAGTGACACTGGTGCAGTTGTGGCAGTTGTACCTTTCCTTATGTCTCTGTTTCTATCCCACTGGATACGCACCACCTCAGAGCTGCATTTTCTGATGTTCATATGGTGTGTTAGTGTGATTGATCTGTGGCTGGCTGTCTTTTTTCTGTTGCATATGCATGAGTGCACGCACGTGCTCACTTAAGTGAATTTGATTTCTTCATTCCTTGTCTTTTGCCTTTGTCTGGCACGTTGTCATTTAAATGACCAGTTCTTTCCAGACTCTTGAGTGTTACTTTCCATTTCTTTTTGAAATATTTCTCCTGCCGTTTTAGCACCCAGGTGTTCTGACTCTCTGTATCCAATTACTGACAATCACTGGTGCGCTAATCTCGCTGTATCAGAGAGATTATCTCTGATAATCATTCAAGAGTCTTTGAAAAGTTTATTGTGTCTTACCAATAATGAATGGACATAATTAATGCCTCAGGAAATTTACGGCAATTTAATCTAGACTTTTTCATTTAAATTATATTTGTAAGAGAAATAATAGAAAACATTTATTATTGTGAAAGCCAAAAGAATATGTGCAAGTGTAGTTGTATTACATTTCATTTTTTTCCCCTCAAATAATCTGATACATTGCAAAATTCCTGTCAGCAGAGGTGGAAAGAGGAATTCCTTGGTGGCTGCTTGCCTTTTCCTCAGGGGAAGCTACAGGCATGCAGCTCTGCTTCTGAATACTGCTCCTTCTTCCCAGGAAGATGCTCAGGGGAATAGCTCAGCAGGGAAGGATTCCTCTGTCGTTTAAAGGATGAACTAGGAGGTAATTACTCATGCTACCAGGTCAGTCAGTATTGATGGGGGCCGTTTCAGGATATTAGTATGTGGGAAAGTCTTTGATGGTTGAGAATTGATTTAAATCCTACAAGCTTTGTTGTGTGTGACCTGCCTGTGTGCTCATATTATCTAAAGCAGATTTCTAGGAAAGCAGATTGCCCAAACAGATTGAGCTGTGCTCTTTGATCCCATCATGGGTGGTTGGGTGTGGCGACTGTGGAATTCTGCCTGGAAATGCAGGGAGTTTTACCTGCTGCCATACAGTTATTGATTAAACAGGCTGGCTATGGATTTCTGCTCAGGTACCTGCCCACCAGTGAATGCTAAAAATGTGAAAAAAGTAACACTAAACCAATATAATCAGCTGTTAAAATCTGAGTGCACATAGCTACCTGGCAAGTTCCATATGATGTCAGGGCAAAGGCTGTGCAGTGTTCATCTCCTGCTCTGGTAAGTGAGTGGTATTTAGTGCCACAGAGCTGTGGCTGGGGGCTTCAAGATAGTACAGACAGGTGAGCCTCTGGATCTGAGCTGGATGAGCCCGAGTCTCGGGGAGAGGGTGGCAGATACCAGCCTGAAGCCAGCCCAGCACAGGAGAGCTTCCTGGTCTCTTGTGCTGAGGAGAAGCACTGGAGTGAGGTAGTGCTGGGCAGCACTAAAGCAGGTTCAGAACCTGTGGGACTTCATGCACAGGGCATGACTGAGGGGTCTACCCATTTTTATCTGAGCTTAGTGTTTGGAAGGGTGACTGCATTGAGTTTTCATCACCTCTTCCCTCTGGACCCTATTCTTTAGTCTGTTCAGACCCATTCAAGTGTCTTGAAGCATGCTGTGAGTGAACAGCTGATGACCCAGTACTGACACAGAGAGAAATTATTCAGTGTGTCTCATTTGGGAATTCAAGGCTTCATGATGAAACCTACAAAACTGTATTACGCCTCTGACATTCTGAGATTTCATCACTGTGTCTTCAATTATTCACTAAGCCTGCTTGTTCTTGTCCCGGCACTCTTGACAGGGCTGCAGGCTGGTGGCAAGCAGCAGGCAGTGCTTTCTTCTCTTTGTTCTCGTGCTTCCTCTTGGTACCTTGTGGAAGAGATTTGCCTGGTGCTTACTGTATTAAACCTCTCACCCAAAGTTCAAATTTGTATAGTTCACAGACAGGGAACAATTTACAGCCATCCCTATTGCTGGAGATTTCTCAGCAAACTGTAATTGTTATGAGCTTTCTCCTTCCCTGGAGGGTTTTCACTGGGGCTGCATTTATCCCGAACAAATGCCACAGCTGAACAGCAGTGACCCGATTGTCAGAATATCCTCTTGGAAATGCCAAAAGAGAGGCCAGCAGAAGAGGAAGTTACAGGAAGCGCTTAAGGAAGGGTTTGTCCTTGGGGGCAGAACCAAGGAGATCTGGTGGTGGTGGTGAGTGCCTGGTGCTCGGGGTTCTGCCTGTGCCGAGGGGCTCCTGGCTGGAGCAGAGCTGTAACCATGGGGTGTTATGGAATGCTGAACAGATCCTCAGCTCAAGCCTCAAGCTGTAGGGTTTGTAGGGACAGTTGCTGTGTCTGTTAGGAGAGAATTGACACACCAGATGAGTCTGCTGCTCAGCAGCTCCAGTGAACTGGGACTCCCTTGTCTTCTGGCTAGGCCATGGTCCTCAAGCAGGGTACTGCTTGGGTTTCTCCTCCAGCATTCCCAAACCATGCCTCTGGAAGTTCAAGATCTTTCTTGGCTTGTCATGTCCTCTCATATTTGTACGTAGGGAAGCTCTTCTACCACCTGGCACCTGCCTGCATCAGAGTCCAGATGTAATGAGTTCCCATTAGCTGGAAGGAACTGTGACACTTCAAACATTTCTCTTTGGTTTTGGTCCATCTGTAGCTATGTCTGCATGATTTGCAGTTTCTGTACAGCCCTGATAACTTTCTCAGGAGTCCAGACTTGAGCTCTGCAGGCAGGCAAGCCTCAGCCTTGTGAGAAGCCCTTCTGCTGAGTGTGTCCCAACAGAGCAGTGCTCTGGTATCTGCTGTGTTCCAGTGTGTGGAAGTTTTAGTCTGTGGTAGATAATTTTAGAAAAGAGAACTGAAATTAATACTATGAACTCATTGCCTGACGAAGGAGAAATTTTCCTGTGGAGGTACAGAAAAATGTCTTCATTTCTCCTGGGGTTCCTGGGGATGGAAAGTCTGAATCAAGGCTGGAGTCTCCATACCAAGGCATGCCAAATACCTCAGAACTTAGAATATTTTCTTCCAAGCCAAGACTTTACACAAGTAATGGAGTTCACAGGATATGTGAGAAAGACCAGAACTTGTCTACATAGACAGAGCTTTTGCTTTCTTTGTCATCACTTGAATAATTTCAGCCAGATGAAGAACGGAGAGAATATATGAGGAGGGAACAGAGCCTGCCCTTTACTGGCTTGCCCTGGGCACAGAACTTAGGCATGGTTGCCATTAGAAAGCATTCAGCCTCTTAAATTCAGGTATGTTCTGTAATAAAATGCTCTCTCCTGCTCTCTTTAGTTATTTGAATTAAGTACAGTTGTAACTTAAAGGTTCCTTAAAGATAAATTTAAAGGTAACTTAAAGATGTTGGAATAAGGACTTCCAGGTGATGTTGCCCAGGGCAGCTTTCTGTCTGTGGAAGAGACACAGAGAGTGCCTCTGCACAGGGAAGCTGCTCGTGTCCTCCACAGAGGAAGCCTTGCTCCTGTGTTCTGGTTTCTGCCGGTGCTTTCGGGTTTATGATAGACACACATCCAGTAAATGGGGTAATTAGAAATTGGGCACTTTTATGGAACTGACACAAATCCAGTGAGGTCAATAGCAAAGTTGGAAATGCAGCCAATACTCCTGCTGTTCTCCTGGCCTGTAAGGAATGGAAGCTGCTAACTAGCATTTGGCATCTCTGGTGCCATTTTCTGTATGATGAATAAAGGAAGGTAGATTACATTGTTTTCTGGTAGTCCGGTACAGGCCATGCAGTACAAAAACACAATGTTTTGTGTTCCTAGAGCACAGACCCTTGCTGGCAAGGGAGACTCTCCTTTCTTGGGGTTGCAAAGCTGAGAAGAGCTGGGTGCTTGCTGAGAAGGGCAGGGTGCTCTTCTACTGCTGTTTTGTCTCTTTTCTAAAGGCACAAGTGGATCAGTCTAATAGGTTGTTCATCTCGTGGCTGGTGCAAGCATCCATGTGAAACCCCCAGGGATTATGGTGAAAAACAACTCTTTGTGTTGGTTACCACTGCCTCAAGTTGGTGCTGATGTGTGCGAGAAGGAAGAGTCCCCAGTCCTTTGCTATTCTGCCCTCAGTAGGGCTCTTTTGTATGAAGGATTTTACAGCACATTAGAAAATGAAAATTGCTATTTTTGGACTTGGCTCTTGCAGCCCCACTGAAGAATGACACCTATTCTGGAGTCCATCCAGATACTGTTCTAACAGAAAAACAGAGAAGTGGTAGGGCAACTAAAACAAAGCAGATGTTTAGCAGGAAAATAATTTACAGTTGGCCAGTTTGATGGTACCTCTTGACCCTTTCAGGGCTGTTCAATAAAACTAGCAGTTTCCATGGCAACTACTAAATTACTTGGTGCTTCAGAGATCTGTGATAAAGGAGGCGAATCATTGTAAGGAAACATGGTGTTGATGTTTCTCCCCTTTGCATTACGAGAGTAATGATCTGGCAAAACTTGCTAAATGGGACGCCCCTGCTGAAGAATTTTTCCCACGTTCACTTGGGCCAAAGAGATTTATATGTTTAGTACTTTTGCAAATTTGATTTTTCCCCTTTCCCCTGTCATCAGCTTTGTCCTTGGCAGGCGGTGCTGGCTGGGCGCTGGCAGGGAGACGGTGAGCCAAGAGGCAGGAGCCCGTGTCTGCAGTAGGTGTGTGCTGGGCTTCTCTGTCACAGTCCCTGCTGAGCATCAGGTTCTTCTCCAGGGGATACAGACCAAGCCCTTGACCCACCTGTGAACACGTGGCATCACCGTTACCCTGCGCTGTAACTACTGTCTATTTCATCTTACTTCTGTCTCTGCTCTGCTCTCCTGGAGATTGTACTGCTCAGAATTTTTTTCTGCTTCACTGGTAAGATAGGATATAGCTCAAGATCGGGGCAGTCTTCAGAATGGACCCATGGAGATGAGTGATAGGAGTGTGGCTCTGGGGCTTGTCTTCCGCAAAGCCCAGCATAATTCTGGGTGTGTTGCACTTCTCTGTGAATGTTTGGTTGTATGCAGAGCTGTTGCTCCTGTTGTGGAGTCTGCCTCCTGTGTTGGAAAAACTGTCTGTGTTAAAATCCTGAAATGCTTGTTTAAAATATTTCAGTGCACTCATTTTTGTAGCATGCAAATCACCATTTGCATCTGGTGCTGATCAAAGTTTATCTGACTTTCAGCAGTTACAGAGGTTTTGAGTGAAGTACCTTGTCAAGGTAAGCCAGAGTTGTTAAAGGGTTGTTAAATTACCTCTGCTATATCTCAATGTCCTCCAGCACAGACAAGAGCATTTCCAAAACAGCCCTAAATGCTTTTCAAATTCACAGCAATCAAACAGCAGCTAAAACCAGGAGGAGGTAGGATAATTGGGAAGGGCAAGACACAGGGATTTTACAGATGGAGTGTGAAGCCAAGAGGGCCCAGTATTGGGGGCAGAGGAACAGTACCTGGACTGGAGAAAATAATTAAATTTAAAATTTAAATCATAGTAGGGTGCTGAAAGTAAGCTAAGCACCAGGTAATAATGGTGTTCAAACCAGCCCTGCCTCTGCCCCGGGCTTCCTTGAGAAGCCACCTACACGTGCCAGCTAATGCATTTAGTTTGGGTTTTGTATAATTCCGTATCTGTTAAATCTCTAATAATATCTTACAAAGACTGGTGTTACTTCTAAGCAGGATGAAAGGTGGCCTATATTTTCTTCTGCTGCTTCTGAAAGAAGTTGTTTAGCCAAAAATTGTGCCAAACAGTCCCTGTTGACGTGCAGAGGAACTGTAGCAGATGCTGCACTGCCTGTTGGCCTTAGGCAAGGGAGGTTGGTTCTGCTTTCCTTGTGCTGTACTTGGACACTGACGGGTTGATTTTTACTCCTCTAGAGCACTTTCCTCCGCTCTGGCTGGTTCTTGCTGTTAAATGAGGGTTAAGAGTTGTAGCTGATAGACAAGAAGATTGTCTGTCGGCACCTGCTGTTAGGGAAGGAGAGGGATGTTCTCTAAAGAGGGGCTCCAGGATGTAGCTGCTGTGCCTAGAGTGAGCTTGAAGCATGTGAGAATGGAGCAACAAGGATAAGCTTTGTGAAAAGCTGGTCTGTTTCCTTCAACTAAGTAAACAAAGGTTTGACTCTTTATTTACTGATAAAATTTGATTTATTTTGGGTGGGCAAGTGATCTGTGCACAGAATCCCACTAGCAGGCAGTGGAAGCACTATTAATAAGAGCGATTAAATGCTCTTTAGATAAAACAAGGCAAGATATTTTACACACACATACACCCCTATCTTGTTTTTCTCTATAGGCTCAAAGGGGCTTAGAGGAAATTTCCATTTCCAAGCAGTGTAGTTCTGTAAGAGACACCTTGGAAACAGGTAGAAGATAAAGAAACAAAGCTGCAGAGACAACAAATCTGTTGTTCTGATTCTCCAGGGCAGGCTGACAGCTGTGGTTCAGGTGTCAGCCAGGTGTATGACTGTGAAGAAAAAATGTTACCTGGTGTCCAACCTTAATTTTGGGAAAACAGGAATTCAGCTTGTATGGTCAGCAGCAGTATTTGTGCATGTGCTACATGTGTTCTGAATTAAAGTGCAGTCTTCCCTCTCCTCACATTCCTGAAATCCCACAGCAGAGATTTGTCCGTATTTTTCTCTAAAATTTGGCTGTAAAACAGTTACAAGGGGAGAGGACAGATTCAACCCCGTGCTTGGCCCTGAGAAGCTGTGGCAGCTGTTCAGGCATTCCCTCCCTTCTGTTGGTCAGCCGTGGGCGCAGCTGGCAGGGGCTGCCACGAGGGGCAGTGGGTCTGACTGCACAAGAGGTATTCTGCAGACTGAGAACAGGCATTAAATGCATCACAGATTATTCCTGCTGTTTTTGGCATCATCTCCTGATCTGGCAAACCAAGGGAGCATTATGGAAGAAGTGTTTTCTGTGTGTTTTCCTTTCCTGCCCCAATGGCCAGCTGTCCAGCGTCTGAAGCTGACAGCAGCGTGAAGGTGGTTTGTTTCCTCCCCTGTGTACAATGGCAGCCTTTGTCTGAGACAGAGGTGCTTTCTTTTCTAGTTTTCCGTGTTTATTTGACAGGAATTTTCTGCTCCAAGTGCTTTTGATGCTCTTCCAGTTTTGTTCGTCTGCCTCTGTTATCCAGTTGATGTTGGCCAGCATTGTGCCATGTCCATGAGCCTGTGGCAGGAGGTTTGGTGGCAGAGGGACCAGGTGAGCCCTGGCAGGGCAGTGTGGCAGGAGGGCAGCGCAGCTGTGGCCTGTGATGGCAGTGGGATCCCTGCAGAAAGGGGGAGTGCAGGGGGAGGCACAGGATCTCCTGGGCAGGGAGGGGAGATCCCAAAGCCAGTGTAGAATCTGTTCCTGCATTCCTTGTGGGCAGGACCTTGGCTTGGTTTTATTTAGCAAAATCTTGGGGAACTTATAGCTCCCATGCGGTTTCTTTGTACAGTATTTTTATCTTCATTGCATATTTTGTATTAATGATAAATTGATTACTGTTGCCTAAAACAGTTCTTGCATATTGATATTAGAAGATTTAATAAAAATTTCAGCACCCCTCTTGATATTGGCCATTCAGTTATGACATTTGCATTCTAATCCTGTTTCAGATTGCACAGGGAAATCTAATATTCCAGGTCTAGACAGTTACCTAGATGGGATCTCAGATGATGAGGATCAAAAAACTAATGAGCATGTTTATTTGTGTTGCCTGGACACTGCAGCCATCGCTCCAGTGGCAGCTCCTAGCAGGACAGATAGAAATTCTCATTTTCTATTAAATGGGCTATAATAAACACAGATGGAAAATACTGGTGTGTACAGAAACTACATGGGTCAGTAAATCAAGCATAAAACATAGGACTTGTCCTTAGAATTGCAGATAGAGGCTGTGCCTGGCTAGGCAGATGCTGACTGTGCTGTGGCCCAGCCCCCACAGAACTGCCGTGGCTGAGGGGCAGGGCTGTCTCCGTGCTCTTCTCCTGTGCATACAAGTTCTGTCAAATTAAGCTGAGGGCAGAGAAAAGGACTAAAAAACTTTATTCCAGCCATGAAAATGCGAAACGTTCTGAAATGCATGGGGCAAAGAGGCAAGTCTGCAAAAATGGGTGGCAAAACCTGAATGAGATGGGAAGACTTATTCCTCTTTGGGTAGGTCCTGTGCTGGGAGCAAGGTTGCTTCACCTCTCTGGGCTCTGTCCTGGGGCCAGCAGCATGAGCGACCTCTCTTACAGGGACAGTGTTCTGCATGGCTTGGAAGTCTCAAGTGCCAGATATAATTTGCCAATTAATTAATTAAAATAACTTATTTTTGCTTCCAGAATATCAACAGTGCTTTCAAAGGTATTATGGATAAAAAGCACTATCTATTCCTCGTCCTCCCTCCTTCTCTTGGCTGCATGAAATTGGGTAACGGGGCAGAAGCGCAGCTTGTTGTGTAGAGGGGTGAACCCACCTGGCTGCATGAGCCTGCACTGGTGTCTGATTATTGGAGATGTGTGGGAATGCTCGCTTAACAGCCTCTCCAACAGACTATCGAGGACTTGATAAGATGGGCTGCTTTGTAGAGCTGCTTCAGACTCTTTAATCCTCTTCTCCTCCTGAAAGGCTCCTGCTGTCAAGAGCTGCATCCCTGCTATCCCTGTCCTTCCGTGGGCAGCGGGTGTGCTGGGCAGAGCTCAGGCTGGAGGGGTGGGTGCAGGTGCTGGGAGCCCCTGACATGCTGTGACTCTGGAGGTGGGAACAGCACAGCTGTGTCCATCCTGCTAACACAAGGACAGGAGAAAAGAGTTCCCGTTGAGGGAGATGGATCTGGTGCCAAATTTCAGCTGAAAGTGAGGCTTTCTTCTTGCACAGTGCCTTTTTCCTTGAAAGTGTGACACACAGACTGCAAAAACAAAAGAAATGGTTCCAGCTGTCTGTATTACACTGAGAAAGCAGAGAGCCAGGTTAGAAAACACCTGCTGTTTCTGTCTTGTCTTTAGTGAAACATTGTCTCTTTCCTTGCTTTAATCTTCTTAAAAGGAATTGATCGTTTTTGCTTATTTGGGATCACTGGAAAATTAATGTAACTGTTACTGTAGAGTGAGCACTGTAGTATGTTCACATAATGTGATTTAAAATTTAAAGCTCGCTCAGCAGGGGAAGGCTCTGTCTGTGTGGGGACCAGGAGCCACTCCTTGGCTCATTCCTTCAGCTGCAGCTGCTGGCTCCCTGCCTTCCCTTTTCCTCTCTTCTTCCAAAGGGTGACTCTCACCATTTCCTCTTTGCAGACTTTTCCTCTTGATACAGTGTCTTCATTCCAATGCTAAACTAACTTGTGAATGCATCTTGGGGAGGAAATAAGTGATGTGAATGCTTTTTATTTAGTTAGTTAAAGGTCCATGGGGAACACAATGTGCAGAGAGCATTCTTGTGTATGCTGGAAACTGGAAGAGGAAGGAAGGTTTTTTTGCAGGAGAAAAATAGGCCAAAATCTTTCTTTCTGTTATGATTAATAGGTTTCTCTTTTGGGCTTTGAATGTTGTGTTTGTATTCAAATGAAGTGGTTTCCAGGGGCACTTCCAGGAATAGTTGTGGGGAGCAGATAAAAACCCTTTCCGTAAAGGATGTTCAGAATGTGCGGAACTGAGCTGTATGTTTGTGGGTCTTGCTCCATCTTGTCTCCTCCTGTCACCTGGAGCCCGTGTGTCTCCTCCATGTGTGGGGTTCAGAGGATGGGGACTTTCATGTCTCAGCATTCAGGATGTGCCAGTGAAGCACAAGGTGCTGAAGATGCCCACAGACCACTTGGAGCTTGGTGCTGGCGGCTGCGTGTCCTTGCCCACCTTCTGGAGAGCTGAATCAGGCAGGCACGGCTGTCCTGGACCAAGCAGCTTTGTGGGCTGGAAAGGTCCCAGTTGGAGAGATGTGCTGTGTCCAACTCCCTCTGTCATCAGGCAGTAAAGAAAGTAATTAGATGGTAATTCTGCAAAAACAAGACTTAAAAGCGTACAGCATGATTTAGGTGACAGCTCACACTCTGCTGGGAGGACTTGTGCTTGGTGGCTGCTGCTTGTTGTTAGTTCTTTGTATTTTCTTTGATTTAAAGCTTCATGCTTGTAATCTAGTTAACACTGAATTGGGTTTCCAGTGCAGTGGCTTGTTTGGTTCAATAAGAACACATTTATACTAAAGGTTAATGAAAAGCATTTTGCTTTCATTGAATTCATTAGAGGGGGTTCTACAATCAAGACTTAGTAATGGAAAAGAGATTAAATATTCATGTCTCTAAATTTCTTGCATAATTTCTGATTTTCCTTAATCTCTGTGTTCCTGGATTGGAGTCCAAAAGCGCTTGAATGCTCTAATGAGTTCAAAAATTAATTAAAGATTTCTCCTGTTTAAGTAAAAAGTCTTCTGCAGATGTGTACTTAATGTATCTTGAGAGTAGGTCTCTGTGCTATTATAGATGAAGAGTGATGAGGTTCCTAGCCAAGACAGCCAATCTCAAGGAGCAGTATTGGTTCTTAAAACACTTTTAGAGAAATACAAAAAATGATTTATCTTATTTGTGCTATTGAAATAGGTTTGAATGAACCTGAAGTGCAGTAAAATTTGCATTAGAAAGGTATTAGCTGGGTATGAAGATAAAACCTGAGTATCAGTCATCAAAGGTGCTTAAAAATTCAAAACCTTTTTATAACACAGTGTCCAGGTATGTATGCCACAAATACCCAAGTACTTTGACAAATATTGGATTGTGTTTTCTGTGGTCTTTTTCCCCAGTATCTCCCAGGCAGCTCTGGATATTCTTTTGGCCAGGCTTTGCCTGTGCTCATTGTGTGAGCAGAGCATGTGTCTGAAGTTCCTGGTTTTTGTGTAGGTTCCTGGTGTGCTGTGTATGGAGATGTGGGAGCTCTGTTCGAGAATGCTTTGCAGTTGCATATTGATGTTGCTGATGTAGAAATGGAGATACATGGTGACAGGAGATACAAGTTACTTTGAAGGTATTTCAGGTTCCCATAAATGGTTTTCTGGGGAAGAAGGAAATGAAGAAAAATGCTCTTGTAAACAGGTTTAGAATTATGAGTGCCTTGCCTCAGTCTAAGAAGCCTGTACAGATCTATGTATTCATGTGTATGTGTATATGTGTGTGTGTGTGTGTTGTATATATAGTGCACATACCAAGTGATGCAGTGCTGGACAATGTCTGCATCAGTGGATGTGTATGGAGAAAGAAGACTCAGCTCCTGGCTGCATCTTTATGTTGTGTTTCATTGCAGCTTGAGCTTTCAGTACATTTTGAGCCCTGCTAGTGCTAGATGTTGATGTTGGACTCGTTGGCAAGAGCTGATGAGAGAGGAAGTGGGTTGCTTCTGTGCTGTGTGGGCCGAGACTGGATAGGAGGGTCTTGAGAAAAAGCATCTGCTTATAAGTAGCTAAGAAGTAGTATTTGGCCAAGTCTAAGGGGAAAGCTTTGCCTTACTAGTAGAGACCGACCCTGGTCTCCAGAACAGTTCAAAGGCCTTGCTAAAGCTGAAAAGGTGATCACAGTGAGGGGGTACACACTGGTGCGAGTCACAGACCGGACTGTGGTGTTGGGTGGCATTGACTGTAGCCAGCGTGAGCAGAGAAGCCAGAGTGCGATGGTGTGGCCTGTTGTCCACCAGCACGAGGTCAGGGCAGCTGTGTTACTTGTGACTGTGTGTGATGGTTCAGTGATGGGCATTGCTGTTGCCTCTGTTCCTGCAGGCATACTTCCGACAGGGCGTGGCCCTGCAGTACCTGGGACGCCATGCGGATGCACTGGCCGCGTTTGCGTCGGGGCTGGCGCAGGACCCCAAGAGCCTTCAGCTTCTGGTCGGCATGGTCGAGGCAGCCATGAAGTCTCCCATGAGAGGTAAGCACACAGGGTTTCTCAGGGGTGGGACCTGCTGGTGAGGTATCCAGAGGTGGGAGTTTCAGTCCCGGCATCTGAGGACAGGAGAACCTGGAGGGCCAAAGGGAAAGATTTCAAGATTTGGCTTCTCTACTGAGTCAGGAAGATGCCAAGAATGGAGCCTGAAGCTGCAGGAGGAACAAAAACTGTCCCTCTGGTTGAGTGGGACAGCAAGACGATTATAGCCAGCTTAAGGAACACTGGAGATGAGCCAGACTGGGTTTGGACAGCAGTTCCCATGGAGTCCTTGTTCATTTTTCCTTTCTCCAGTATCAGTGCAGGCAGAGGTGTGTGCTGCTGTGGCCCTGGCTGTGTTGTTACTGAAACAACTTCCCACGATGTTTTGATTGGCAACAGCGCATCTGACATGCTCCAGGCCAGTGTTTGCCCAGAAGAGCACATCAGCAGCTTTTCTGTGGTACTAATGTCTCTCAAAACACAGCATTCCAGAAGGCGAAAAGGCTGCTCTGCTAATTCTCTTCTGTTCAGGCAGTGTTTGAAATCACAGAGACCTTGAAGCCATATGAGCTGTGTAGTGCTTTGCCTCTCTTTCATAATGTCCCCGTTTCCAGGATTTTTTTTTCTCAAGAGGAAGGGGGTTGTCTCCTCTTAGCTGTTTCTCTTGCAGGCTTTGTGCTGCAATGCCCTAATGCTGTTAGTCAGGAGGGAACATAGCAATTCTTGTCCTCAGCAGATGGTGTTGGGGGCCACAGGGCTTTGGAGCCAAGGAGCACTGGAATGAAAAAATATCCTTGTTGGTGTTTCCTTTTTTAGTGTTTTTCTCCATCCTCTAAAATGAATTCATCTGGAAGTTTCTGTCCTATATAGCAGTTACCTGGTGAATGTAATTTCATTTGCTACCCAAAGGTACTAAGGTTGCTGCTTAGAAAGCAGCTTATATGGTATTCTATGGGAGCATCCCCAAATTTGGCAGGATGATCTCTGGCCTATTGCCCTGCAGCTGTGTATCAGCTGTGCTCCCTGCTGCAGTTAGACAAATTGAAGCAGTGGGGCAGGTCCAGTCCTGTCATGCCACAGGGGCACTGTCTCCTGCCGAAGGAGCAGCTTCTTTCTGCAGTTTTGGTCACCTCTTTTGACACGCA
This sequence comes from Erpornis zantholeuca, assembly GCA_013400515.1. Classification (NCBI taxonomy): domain Eukaryota; kingdom Metazoa; phylum Chordata; class Aves; order Passeriformes; family Timaliidae; genus Erpornis; species Erpornis zantholeuca. Next base: position 1,348,763 of record VZTN01002614.1, on the reverse strand, counting down.
TCATGTGCTTGGGTATATGGACAGGCACAGACTTTGCAGATGTTTGTTTGAAGGTTTGTGCTGAAAGAGCAAAGACTGTGGTGCTCTTAGATACTGCACATGGCACATTTCCAGTTTCCTACAAAATTCCACAGGTGTCTTCTGTATTCCTTCTGCCATTAGGCCAGGCTTCAGAGCTCAGTATGAGACTGCTGTATGCTGTGTAGGAGAATCCTCTAAGCTCTGTTCTTATGCTGCCTTCCTGAAATGATTTCTGCAAGGCAGAGAGCAGCTTGCCAGGTGATCTGTCTTGATTTGGCAGATCTTAGATGGTTCCTTTGAGCCCCAAGCTCCCTTAATTAAATTGTTGTTGGATTTGGGCTGTGTGGCCCTTAAGTCATGTGTCATTTGGTTATGAAAAGATCAAGATGAGTTGTGAAGGTGAGTCCTGATGCAAATAACTTGGTTTGTTGAGTATCTCTGTCTTTGTTTTTGTGCCTCAGAGTCCCTGGAGCCCACCTACCAACAACTGCAGAAGATGAAGCTGGACAAGAGCCCCTTTGTTGTGGTGTCTGTCATTGGCCAGGAGCTCCTGACTGCAGGCCACCATGGGGCCTCTGTGGTGGTGCTAGAGGCTGCCCTGAAGATTGGCACTTGCAGCCTGAAGCTGCGGGGATCAGTGTTCTCTGCACTGAGCAGTGCGTACTGGTCCCTTGGGAACACGGAGAAAAGCACTGGATACATGCAGCAGGACTTGGACGTAGCCAAGAGTTTAGGTAAGAATCCTCCTTTCACTCCCAGAGTGCAGGGTTGGGACAGGTGAAACAAATAAAGAGCCAGGTTAATGATCAACATCTCTCTTGAATGGTCAGGTTTCTGTGCGTTTTCACAAGCTGCTAAATCCAATCTGAAGCTTCTGGAATGTGCAGACTGTGGGTTTTGTGCTGTTTGCTTGCTGTGTGAAGGGGCACATCATCAACAAATGTGCCAAGGTTTTACAGGGTCTTCTAATTTCCTGATTTCATGTATGTGGGAACTGCTCTTATTCCCTATATATATATGTATATATGTATTAGACTTGGGCTCAAAATCTTACATGAGTCCTAAATGAAGCCATCTGCTTTTCGAAGTATTTGATGGACAAAAATACTCAGTCTGAGATTCTGGGGCAGTAACTAGGGAAGGAACAAATCAGTATTGAGGCAATGATGAACAAAGAGTGTTTAAAAATAAGCAAATTCAAAAATCCCTGTTGACTGTGGTATATTCTGCACAACAGGGAGAGCATTCAGCTTGTGGTGCTGTAGGAGAGCAGACAGGTGTGAGACAAAGGCCTGACTGTGCAGAGCTGGAGAGGCAGTGCCTGAAGGCATAGGGACTGCTCTCTTGAACATGGTTGTAGGTGTACTTTGTACATCTGAGCTGCATTGTGTTGCAGAATTGCTTTCTGGAGAAAGCTGGCATGTTTTTTGCCTGTTCTAGGCCTTGGCCATTGACTGACCTTCACAGAGTCAAGTGAGGAATAAACAGAAAGGAATGGAAAATTGCCAAGTGTTAGGCCACAGAAGAAAGTAAAACAATTCTAAAAATTAGATTGATGGCTATTGTAGAAGTTTCTGAAGGCCAGCAAAGAGGAAAGTTTGGCTGTGTATTAAACATAAAGATGAGTTTGTTCTATTGCTGATTCTCACGCCAGATCATCACTTGTAACCCATGTTCCAGTCTTCCCACTGGATGCTTCCAGCAGTGCCTGTAATAGCTAATCTTTGTTTTGTTTGCATGTGACACAGGTGACCAGACGGGAGAATGCCGAGCTCATGGAAATCTGGGCTCTGCATTCTTCTCCAAAGGAAACTACCGGGAAGCCCTTACTAACCACAGACATCAGCTGGTGCTTGCCATGAAGCTCAAAGACAGAGAGGTAGGAGGCTTATTAAATAGTCCAAGCTGGCAGTCTGCATTGCATGGTTTTCCAGACAGATCAGAACATATCAAAAAGCCTTGTCTGTCTGCCCTGTTTTACCCAAGAGTTTGGAAGCTCTGTGACTTCTCTTCCCTGGTCCTTGCCTTTTGTTAAGGAAAGTCTCTGTACCAGTAGACACGGTATGTGAGTGCGAGGGGCAGAGTGCTTGGTTTGTCCATTTGCCTCCCCCATTTCTGGGCTCTGAGCAGGTCCTTTTGCCTCCCTCTCCCTCACCATCTGTGTTGCCACAGCACAGAGGCTCTGAGCTCCAGGGGTGTGAGCTGCTGCTGGGTCAGTGTCAGTACCACATTGCTGCAGCTGAGCCCTCCCTGTCCTCAGCACGTTTCCCAGGGTTACAGGTGCTGCTGATCCAGACTCTGCTAAGTTGTGCCATTTCCAGACAAGAAATGGGCAAGATCTGTGTCCCAAGTGTTTGCATAAAATACACTTAGTCTGAACACCAGTGAAAACAAAAAGAACCCACGCAAACCTGGAAATAAATTGTGCAGTATCTGCTTTGCCTTGACCATTCAGTTCCTGAGCCGTTATGCTGGGCTCCCTGCCAGTGCAGGGAAGTGGGCTGCAAGGACTGAGGAGGCTGTCCCAAGGGATTTCTACTGAAAGTTCACTGTAAGGACAGAATCATATTTTAGTGCACAGATACAAAACCTATCCCCCTGCTCCAGGGATTCCCCTCCACTCTTAGTGGGAAAATGGAGACTGGTGGTTGTATGGCAGGCACAGGGAGGAGCTAGAGGCCCCAGGGCAGGTGAAAATTCATGTAAGCACAAGCAGTTTTGGGAGAGATCTAAAAACTGAGGAAGATCAGTTTCCCACTTGTAAGTTGTGGAAAAGATCTGCTAGAATTTGCTGAGTGCTTTACTGCTTTACTAACTTACTTGGTAAGTTAAATATCAGGTAAGCTTTGGAAAAATGCATCTTTCAGTAGGTTATGGAAGGACTGTGGCTGGGGGAGGGACTTCCTAGACATTTCCTTGATTATTTTACCAGCTGGAAAATCTCCTGAATCACTCTGATTTCCTTGTTTCTGTTCATGAAGAGCAGAAAAGCTGTTACTTGTCACCGTTTGTACAGTTTTCTTGATCAGGGTCCCCGTTGCTGCTGACATGGTAACCTGTGTGGCTGCTGCTCTTCTGTGGAGTTTCTGCACCAGCACATCCCCCATTGTGGGGCCTGGAGGCAGCAGCAGGGGAGTTGATGTGCTGGCATGAGCACAGCAGCCCCAGAACCTCAGGCTGGCCTGAGACGTGGGGCTGGAGCATTTTGCCTGGTCTTCAGGCCACTGCTTTAAACAGATCTCACTGGTCCATCTGAGGGGAGTCCAGGGAATGAGGGCTAATCGTGATAGTCCTTAGTTCATGACACATCTGGGCACATAATTAACAGTTATTGACAACAAATGACTACTTGGTTTAGCAAGAAAGCTGAGCTTCTTGGATTTCCTGTAGGATGTAACCACAGGAAATTAATTTGGCGCTTTCTGATGACATCATCTTGACCACAGAGCTTCCTCTGAACAAAAAGCTGTTTTTCTTGGCCTCCTTTGCAGACATTTTTATAATGCAAATGTTATAAAGTTGCAGTAGGGCTGATGTGAATTCCAGCAGAAGGGAATTTGGTGTGCGACTGTAATGAGGTAATTGTTTTACCCCTGACTGTATGGAGAATTGGCAGAAAAGGTAAAAAGTGCTCCTTTGTATGGGATACTGCTGTCTTTGGAGGAACTGTCGAGTTCAAAGGCTGCTGGAGCAAATGTTTGTACCAGGGGCTTCTGCTGGGTAGTGTCACCCATAAATGGAGGAGGAGGTTGCACAGGGTCTGTCTGGAGCATTTAGGTCTGTCCTCCCCCTGCAGGCCTGGAGAAGGGAAGCTGTCAGCTGGGCAGGGAAGCATCTCAGCTGCTCACAGGGACTCAAGATTTTACGTGCTTTTCTTCCTTAGCACAGGGAGCCTGTGCAGTTCCTGTTACAAACACGGTATCGTGCTGAGCACAAGGCTGTGTGTCCAGGCAGGCCATTTGCTCTTTCAGTCAGTGTGAGGAGAAGTTTAAGCTGTTTTGTTATACTTGTGTCCAGAGAGACCGTGGGCAGGTGTCACTGGGATTTGGCATACCTGTAGTATCTCTAAGAGGCAATCTGGGGGGGTTGAGCACATGTGTGGGTTTGGTCTGTACAAATGAGAGAGAACACTGGTTCTTAGTGAGATGCTGTGAAGGGCACCATGAAACAGCCATCTCAGGTAAGGAATGAGTTGGATTTTTTGACCACCTGCAGTGGCTGGTCACGAAATTCAAATACGCTGGTTCTGTGGATATAGCTGTCTCTGCTTCAGCCATGTCACTGGTGGCAGGGTGGGCATCACTCGTCATGTAGCCCCATGGCAGCAGCATGAAGTGTAACTGTCCTGTCTTAAGTGAGGAGAATGCTGCACAGCCCATCTGAACGTGGAGGGAACACATGGGCAGGGGGCTGCAGGACCCTGGCTCAGCACATGTGCACCTCAGGGGCTGTTCTTTGGGCGTCTGTATTGGCACTAGCTCTAAGACCCACTCAATTCATGCAGAGGTGGAAATAAAACTTTCCTGGGCTGGTGGGGCCCCTGTGTAGAGGCTTGTCTTTTCCTTGCTCATCCAGAGCCGGCTGCAGGCTGTTGGAGTTCACCCACTCCTGTCCCACAGTAAGGAACTGCTGCCTGTGCAGGGGTAAGTGCCACTGAACAGGAACGAGAGGGTCCATTCTGAGCAGGCCTGGCTGCATTGGAATGAAATGTAGTCTTTACTTCCTTGCTGATTAATAAAGATAGAGTTGCAGCCCTGTCCTAGAGAGGCAGCAACCTCATGTTTCTGTGACGTGTTCCGTGCTCTCTGTGACTGAAATGTCAGCACATACTGTCCAGCAGTTCACATGCCGAGGAAATCCCATTCTGGTAGCTTGGGCTGCTGCTCTTTTTTCCAGTCTCTGCTTAATGTTCATGAAAGTGCTGGGAGTCGTACAAAGAGAGGTTCCCTAAAGCAGCAGCCAAGGTACTGGAATGTGCCAGAGGAGGAGTGGCAGATGATGTTAGCAGGGAAGACTGCATCACTTTATTTTAGCTTGTTGTCTTCTTCTTGTCACAAAAGCTGGCTCTGATAAGCAGCAGAAGCTTGCAGCCTGTTTCTTCTCAGAGTGCACTAAGGCCTGCAGTTATGCCAGCACATAATGGAGGTGCTGAATGTTATGCCTGTACTCTATTTCAGAATTAATTGCTTTGTTTTTAACACCAGGTAACCCAATCTTCTGGAAACCATCAGGTAACTCATGTAGGTAGGGTGTGTTGATGCCAAATCACAGGCTGTGATTTAGACAAGGGTTATGCATCTGATGAGCTATGCCAGCATCAGAGGAAAGAATGTAATCAAAATGTAAATGTGAAAGCTTTCAATGCCTGTAACATTAGTCTCCTGCGTCCCTTTTCATCGCTAGCTGCTCCTCAGGTGTTCAGAACTGTCTGGGAACTCTGTAAGACCAGAGTGCCAAGGTAGAGTCAGTGATGCATAATCTCTTGGGATGGGTTGGGGTGGCCCTTTTTGATGATCATTTTGAAGGCTCTGCATTCCTTCCAAAGGAAGGAGCTTTGATTTAGAGAAGTAATGCTTGAGTTTTGGAGCTGTGAGGAGCTGACAAGCAGAAATGGGCAGGAAAGGAAAAGCTGTGGAGCCCCTTCTTGGGTCCAGTGTCCAAACCCTCACAAAGGCTGTGCTTGAATCCTGCCATGCAGAGGCCATGGACACCACAGGAACTCTGCAGTTTAATAGCTCCCTTCTCTCCTGGGCCCTCAGACGCCTTCGATTACAGCCCCACTGTTCAGAAATAGCAGGGCAGTATGGCAAGATCATAAACCAACCATCATGAAATGAATGCTTGTGCTGCCAGCGTGGAGCTCTTGGGAAGGATGCTGCTGCCAGAAAGCCACTGGGTGCTGGCAGCCTCTCTATGTTGGCTGGCAGGCATGCTTTGAGCTGAACTATGCCTTTCCTTAGGGTTCAGCATCTCTGCCACACAGGAGCTGAACAGAAGGTCTTGGGTGAGAAAGAGGGTTGCCTACACCCCTGAGTTCTCCTTAGGGCTGGGATGAAGGTGCAGCCGAGCACTTTCTGCTGCCCCTTTCCTCAGGAGTGGGGCTGAGGGAAGGGCAAAGAGCTGAGGACAGACTCACAGACTGTGTCAATACTGTCTTGCCCCTGGGTTGACTCATTATGACCAACAGCTTGCAGCAATCATTCCTGGCCTGGTTTTGAAGGGATTTTCCCCCACTTCCCTGTGAAAGCAGCTGTTTGTGGAAGGAATAGGTGCAGAACTGCTGAGGCTCGGTGCCCTCTTCTTACTGACCCGTTATGTCAGCCACTGGCTGCTACCCCTGGGCATCTTCATGAGCATCTGTGGCTCTGGGAATTCTTAGCAGCAGTTGGGTGTGCTCAGTAACTGATGATCCAGGTTTTGCTGTCTCAAGATGCTTTTTAAAATGACTGTGAATGTAAGGCAGAGTTCATGTTTGCAGCTTCAGCAGATTTTCTTCAGAAAGGCTGACTATTTGCAGGAAATGGGGATGATGAAGATGATAATTAGAACTGGATAGTTAAGTAGCACAGAAGAAAGATGTTTATTAAGCAGGCTTTGGTGGGTTTTCTGTGTCACCTTGCTCTGGCATTATCTATGAAGGTTCTCATGTGGCAGCGGAAACACTGAAATGTGGAAATTCCCACTGTAAAGAGAGATCATGGGCTTGCAGTCCAGAAGACTCCAGAAGCCAGCTAGGTACTCTGCTTCCTGCTCCATGGAGCTGGCTGTGACTGGAGCCAGGGCTGGGAGGGGTCACCAACCACTGTGCATCTCTGGAGGAGGAGTATTAGGGAATATGGTTACTGGGACAGACATAATCCCTGGTTGGATTCTGTTGGGAATTTGAAGATTCTGCAACTGTCTGAACATACTTTGTGAGCAGCTCAGCCACTGTGGTTATTTAGGTTTGCATTTTCGTAGTTTTTCCAGTCCCCTTCAAAGCTTGAAACTCAGTATAAAGCTCCCACATTTGGTAAACTGCAGCTCCTCATTGTCAGGCTGTGCAAATCAAAGATCAAATTTCACCTTCCTGTTTCCAGAAGGAGATGCAGAAGGAAAGATAGATCATTCCTTTCTAATGAAATCTGTAAATTCTGTAAAACCAAGGTTTTCTGCCCCTTCCTGAGGGGAAGGGGAAATGCTTTCCAGGTGTCCCTCCAACCCTGCTTTGTCTGTAAAGCCACATCTTCAGTTGATAGCAGGGGCTGTATGGATTCAGCCTTTTCCCTGAACTTTTGTAAATTCTGCTTTGGGGCAGGAGAATGGGTTTTTTTTCTGTTCTTCTGAGTTAGATCTCGTAGGGGATGTGCTCCTTATCGGCAGTCTCAAATGGAATGTGGAGTATCCCATCCATTCATGAGCTGCAGCTCGAGGGAGCCCACGGCAGTGTCCCTGCCTGTGGGATGTGTGTGGCACTCAGCCATACGAAGAGGTGGTCTGGCCTTGGGGATGCCAAGAAAATTTTTCAGAAAGGAAAAATCTGAAAATCTTATGACCACAGTTGTTTTGTTATGTTTGCAAACAATCTGGAAAATGAGGACAGGATATAAATACCTCACAAATGAGAACTGGAAAGAGTCTTCAGGCTAAAGCAGTTTGTCATGCCTGGAAACACAGTCTAAGATGTCAGAGACAGGCTGTGATGGGGAAATGATTCCAGCCTCTCAGTGCAGACAACAGTCTTGCTTTATTAGGGATCCAGGGCAGACTGCCTTGTACCCTGGAGGAAGGCTGAGTACCAGCTGCTGGAAGAACACTTACCATTGGAGTTTATTTTGGAACTGTGGGTCCGCTAGTGCTTCATTACTCCATTACAGCTTGGACTGAATTGCCTGCGTGGCCGAAACGATGAGTTCAGTGATGTGAATGAGCCTTAGTGCCTGACCTTCATCATTTGAATTTTTATACAAGAGTATAAATTCTTTACCTTTCTCTTTCTGTCTTTAACAGGATTTTTTTAGAGTCAGCTTGACAGGATTCGTACAGGTTCATCTGGTTCAAAAGTGATAGGATTAAGCAGAACGAAGGGAAATCTGACCGGTGCAGGAAATTTGGGAATGCACTAAAAGGCCATATGCTTTGTTTTGTTTGGACTTGTGACTCAAGAGGGAAATGTAATACTTCCTGAGGATCTCCTTTGAATGTCCCCATTTGACCTCCACAGCACATGGATTTTAGCTGAAAGAAATGCAGTCTTCTGGTTTTACTTTCACAGTGTCTGCAAAGCTCAGCATGCTGCTGAGGCCTGGACCTGGCTGCAGTAAAAGAAATGAAGCAGAAAACTCATGCAAGAGCTGCAGCTGCAGCACTCTCGTGAGTTTTCAGGATGCCCACTTCAGCCAAGGCTTTTCTCCTCTGTATTGAGTTTGCAGTGAGGGGATGTCCAGCTTATACACAAGAGTATCAAGGGTTGGCACAAGTCAGCACACTGCTGTAGGAATTGGAGTTTTCTTTGCCTGCTCTGAACTTGTAAGATCCAAGTTTGTGTCTTGCTGGCTTATTCTACCTGACTGACTTTGACCAGGGCATGAGTCACTTCTCAGGTCACCACCATGGAGAAGGTTGTGGTTTTAAATGAGGACTGCTTACATCACCACTAAAAATGTCAAGTCAGCCATCCTCCCTAAAGTGATTGCACACAGGAGCCTTTCAGACTATGTCCAGAAAGTGACCAAATTTGGGCTGCTTGGGATAAAGATCCATCGACCCCAAGTGATGTATAGTCTTGCTGATGAAGTCTCCATAGTGTTCTTGGGCTGGTGTATTTTGTGTGACTTCTTTGCTGAATGAGTGGAGCGCTGCAGAGCCCACGCAGAAATGCAGCTCACTCCCCTGGATCCCCAGCACCACATGGTGAGGGGCTTTGCACCAGTTCCCACAGTGAACATGAGCAGCCTGGTCAGTACGAGTGACAGGCAGAATGGACTGGGGTAGTTGCTGCTTCTGCTTTCCAGCAAAACCCTGCTAACTTTGTCAAAACTATTTGCAAAACTATTCTGTTAAGGGTGTAGCTCAAGTTTGCTTTTACAAGTGTTCTAGGCAGAACTAGACACTTAAATGATACTGGAGGAGATGAAGCTGGTGGATTTTCCATTGGAATGGAGGAGCATTATTTTGATCTCCAAATGAACTGCTGAAAGTCAGCATTCCCTTTGAAGCCTTTAGTTTCAGGAAGAGGACTGACTCTCACTGGTCTGGCAGTCAAGCCCCCAGTGCTGCTCACGTTTTCCTGGATTAATGTACTTTGTGTGATGCTTTTGCCATGAAAGAGGGAGAATGAGAAGTCCTCTGAAATACTACAGATTTCCTGAGCGAGTATGAACAGAGAGGCTGGGAGCAGATTTTCAGCACAGTCCATGGCAGCCTCTGTCATGAGCAGAGCTCGTGTGAGACTTGCAGAGCTGTGGATTTCACCCATTAATCAAGTGGGGGCAGGGACCATCTCTTTATGCTGTGTATTTTCAGTCTTTCTATTGTGTCATTAATTCCTGGTTGTTCCCTTTCAGTTGGTGGCTAAAAAGCTCCTTTCAGATACTAGTGCTTCTGTTCCACGGCTTTGGCTTTTTTGGGGTTTGCTCTTTGGTAGCTTCTATGTAAAAGACTGACACCTTCTATAAGTAAATAGGGATATTGATTGGCAGGGATATTGATTTCAGTGTATTTTTTCCCCCAGGAAATAATTACCTAAAAGCAAATCCTTTTCTTCTTTCTGCATACTGATCATGTACAAGAGGGGAGGATATTGCCTGCTGCTTCCTTTCCTATTTTCAAAAGCATGGCACACAAAGGAAGAAGCTAGATGGGGTATTGGCACATCAGCCTCACCTTTAAGGGAGGAGAAAAGGACAGGTTTTAATTTTGATGGGGCACCCACTCTATTCTGATGCAAGACTTGTCGTAGTGCATAAATCAGTAGTTGTCTAAGCCAGGCTGAGGCATACCTGTGGATTCTGAGGAAATGATGAAGGAGCTTAATAGAGGTGGAGATAAAGCACAATTTACAGCAAATGATCATTTTAGTAGGTGCTGGAAGTACTGTGCTGTCCTGTTTGTGTGCACAGCAGTTACTTGGTCCTTACCTGTGAAACAAACAGCTCCTGTACAGAAGGAGCTGGGGTATGTCCCTGGTGTCAGTTAACCTGTGCCCTTCCTACCTGGAACAGTTACAGGAGTGTAGGGCACAGCGAGATGTTACTGTGTGTGGTGACACCCACACAGCTTAGCCTGTGCTTTCAGAGCTCTGCATGTGTGTCTGTTCTGGAACAATCTGCTCCCCTCACACCTTTGCTTGCATTCCAGACCAAGGCCGTGCAGATGAGGGATGGAGGTGAGGGGCTGATGCAGATGAGGAGGTACACTGGCTTTCAGAGGTGCTGCTGCCTGCCCCCAGTACAGCTGTGATGAATATGCATGGCTAATCTGCTGGTTACAGTTCTTCTACATCTGTAGGATCAGGCTGCTGTTACTCTGTGCCCAGAGGGAGAAGGGAAGTTGAAAGAAACAGCATGCAGCGGGGCATGTTCCATCTCTGATCAGTCCTAATTAGTGTCTGTGTTCAGGGATTAAGGGTACCTTACAGTGAGATACCAGGCAGAGCATTTTCACCTCACCCATTTTAGGATGATTATAGAGTGTTCTTATTTAAGCAGGCTGTGCAGTCAGGTGAATACTTGCTTAAATATAACATGGTTGGGGAATGACCATTCTCCGACAAGGGTGGCATACCTAAGGAATGCATCTCTCCAAATTGCCAGGTGCCATTCTGTGATGCACAGCTGCTTAACATCAGACTCTGCCTTACTCAGTTGAAAAACCTGAGCTGGCTGTTGCTTTTGAGAAAAAGAGAGCACTTAGGAACCTTTTCCAGAACTCCCTTCTGTGCCTCAGCTCAGTGGCAGAAGAATCTGCTTTCTATTAAAGTGATAAATTGCTTAATTGGAGGTGTAAGCAACCCCCACTGTAAAATTTGTCTTTGTCAGATACATAAAACATTGATTTTCTTTGTTTGCTGATGCAAACCCCTTGTGGTATGGAGCTGTAGTCTCCCATCACCCTGCTACCAAGCAGAGATGGAGTCTGTTTCCCATGTGTCAGCTGTGTGCTCTCCCTGCCACAACAGGGCTCTTTTGCCAGTGACGTGGGAGCACCCCATCCCTCTTGGCTCAGTGTGTGAGCCCCTTGGGGTTCCCAGTGGATACTGTTATGTGGAGGATTTTATTAAATATACAGCAATGAATTTATCTTCTGGAATCCTGTTCCTAATCCCCTGTAGTGAGTCTCTGGAGTCACCCAGCAGATGTTATCACAGAATTTCCCTTAAACACTGCTGTAAGGGCAAGCTCCCCTGACTACCCCCAGAGCAAATAGAGCACTGATGGTTATCTTGCTGGAGGGTTGCTGCTGCACGAATCAGCCCCAGCCTGGGGAAGCTAGAAGTGCCAGAGGCTGTCTCATGCAGTCTCCAAGAGGACTGTGGAGTGCTGTTCTCAGATCCAGATAACAGTGGAAGCTGCTGCAGAATAAAATGTGAGGACCATTGGAGTGAAAGGCAGCCACATCAGAGTGTAGAGGTGGCCTTCCTCTAGCTACACAGTCTAGCTGTCTGGGTGAGCCACAGCCCAGCTTCTAAAAACAGCCCCAGCTTTCTAATCAAGTCGTGCTATTTCTTGTCAGTTCTTCACCCTTTATTTTCTATTCCTCTTTTTGTCTCCTTCAACTTATTTTTCTTTTCTGCTTCACTAGTCCTCCTGCCACATCCTGGTTTGGATGATCCAGCCCTGGGCAATCAGGCATGTCAGCCAAGTGTCTTTGCACTCTCTGAGAATGGTTGCCAAGCTTGTACCCTTCATTCTAGGTCTTTAATGTGAGCCTGGGCATGCTCTTGGGCAGAGGGATTAGGAGCCCTGAGAATCAACTTTTCCAGCCCCACAAATTTCAATTCCTATCATCTGCTTCCCATTCTAGGAGACATCCTAAAGATTTCTTCGCATGTGCAGGATGAGCAGTCCCTGCTTATGTCAAGTTTTTCTTGTGCACAATCTGAGATCTGCTGCTTTCCATTTATGCCTCTTTTCCCAAGCCATAACCCATTAACATCATCTGAGTCTCTGCCTGATGGCTCTTGGCCAGAGCTCATCTCCTCAGCAATCTGCACGCATGGATGTCCACTTTTTTTTATTTTAGCAGCCCCAGGAGACACCAGATTTCACTGACTCCTTGTTTTCCAGAAAGACATTTCTATTCTCTTCCCAGCAATAGCACAAGTTCTGTTGCTGGTGGTAGCTGGTCTTCCAGAACTTCTGAACTTCCAGGCTGTTCTCATAGCACTGTGCTGGGCTTGACTTGGCCCAGGGGGTGCTGCTGCCTTGTCCCACAGCAGTGGGAATGTTGCTCCTTATCAGGATGGAAGGAGCTCTGGTGCACCTTGAGGCCTGTAATAGGCCCCACTCAGTACTTTGGTCAGGGCTTGAGCAAGATGGCTGCATGTATCTTCTTTTTTCCCTAGTTAGGTTGCAAATGACTCAATACTCTGTATATATTAAGCTTCATGAAGATTTGTGTAAAAATGGATTAAAATTCAGAGCAACAATTTTTGTGTTGGTTTTGTAGCAGCCTCCAAACAGGCCCCCTCAGACCCTCAAGGAGCTTTGCCTCATGGTGTCAGCCAAGAAGTTATGTCACACTGTGCTGCTGAAGAGCCTGTCCAGGGCCAGACCACCCCAGTTCTGCAGCCAGTCTGACCTGCATGGAGCAGGACCCGGTCCCAACTCTGCCTGTGGCCACTCCTGGAGCAGCTGGTCTGGCCTGCACTGAGGAAGGGTTGGGGCCACCGCACACACTGCCCTCCAGAAGCCATGAGCAGCAGCCCTTGGCCAGCTGCTGCCCTCACCCTAACAGCTCCTTTTGGGAGGTTTGGAATTGGGTCACAGCAGCAGCTGGGTAGCAAAGGAAATGCACATGGAGGAACTGCAGAAGAGTCGGGGTCAGCACACTGGACTGAACAGCCTTGCTGAGGCAGCAGGCATGTGAGGAACACTTCCCTGCCCTTGGCTCCTTGCCCTGCTCACTGGCTGGGTGCTCTGGCTCTGCCAGGTGGAAGGCAGGTCTGCGTCCTATGAGATGCAGGGGGCAAAAGAATCTGATTCTCAGATAGTTTCTCTTATTAGATACAGCTGTTTCTTGGTGGTAAGAGCTTGGGTTTTCACAGAGCTTTATTTAGGTAAGATGTACCTAAGGGACAGAGGCTCCAGCTACTGAAATAGTGTTGTCTTTGCTGCATTCTCAAGGTTGTGTGGGGCTCAGGACCCTGATGCTGCACAATAAGAACTGTGCTCTTTGGGGCATGGTGTGCTTGGTGAAGCAGAGGTATGGAAGAATGTTGGTCACTGCAGCAATTAATCTCTGTCTCCTCAGTAGCCTGCATCTTTGCGGTGCTGTTCTTCCCCTCTGCCAGGTGCAAGCACGTACTGCACCCTTCAAAGAAACAGGTAGTCCAACCCATGCCTCCTGAGTCAACCCCATCCATTCCTGCTGCCTCCACATAAGGTGCCCTGAGGGGTTTAGAACTGCAGAGAGCAGGTTTTCTAGTTGGTAGTCACATTCTTTCTCCAGGATAACCTCATGATTTTGATTTCTAGGATCGGGGCCATCTGACTTGTTTCCATGAATGCTTGTACTTCCATTGTCTCTCTTACCCCTGCAGGCAGCATCCTCAGCACTGAGCAGTCTGGGCCACGTGTACACAGCCATCGGGGACTACCCAAATGCTCTGGCTAGCCACAAGCAGTGTGTCCTCCTCGCCAAGCAGTCCAAAGATGAGCTCTCCGAGGCACGAGAGCTGGGCAACATGGGAGCAGTGTACATTGCAATGGGGGATTTCGAAAATGCAGTGCAGTGCCACGAACAACATCTGAAGATCGCCAAGGAGCTGGGGAACAAGCGGGAGGAAGCTCGAGCCTACAGCAACCTGGGCAGTGCTTACCACTACCGCAGGAACTTCGACAAAGCCATGTCCTACCACAACTATGTGTTGGAGTTGGCCCAGGAGCTGGCTGAGAAGTCCATCGAGATGCGAGCTTATGCTGGCCTGGGCCATGCAGCTAGATGTATGCAAGACCTGGAGAGGGCTAAGCAGTACCATGAAGAACAGTTGCACATTGCTGAGAGCCTGCAGGACCGAGCTGCTGAAGGCAGAGCCTCCTCGAATCTAGGTAAGGCCCTGACATGGAGCAGAATTTGTCAGGGAATGCTGAGACTATCAGAGCTGCTGCCAGGATGCCCAAGATCTGCTGTGAGCTGTCTTCTTCTGGTGAAACCCCAGTTTCACAAAACCGCCTTAATAAATTAAACAGGCCCTTGGCAGACTGTGTGCTGCTGTAATGTATTCCATGTTCAATTATTAAATTCCTTAGAAAAACACTAGAAAGCACAAACTCAAAGCAAAAGGGAAATTAAAAGATAAAATGCATTTGAGGATCTCTTTAGGAGTCAGAAATAAATACAATTCTTGCACGAATGCAAGAAGCGATGTGGTTTGTTACCTGGCACTTTCTTTGAGAGCTTGCTAGCAGGATATATTGATACATTGGTGCCCTGTAAGTTGAGAGACACATGGGTCAAATCCTAACTAAGTTTGTTTTCCAAATATACTCCTGGAAATACTGGGGGTAGGAGTCTTGCATTGGCATGCTGCTGGCAGGCTGGGAGTTACATCCAAGTGAAGCCTGTTTCTCCTGCTGCTTCACAGCACCAGATGTGGAAGCGACCAAGGATGCATTTCCATCTCTGCCGTGGCTGTGGCAGTTGTGCTGCCAATGTTCCAGCTGTCGTTTAGGATGCGTTCTCAGCTGGTTGGGAACAGCAGAGCAGGGCTGGTGCTGGGATATCAAAATAAGTGTTTGTTGGCAGCTCCTGAATCCAGCTCTTGCAGGCTGCCCCAAGCTGTAAATCAGCTCCTGTTTCTGCTTGGCAGTTGGCACTTGGTTCATTTGTAGATGCTAATTGTACTCTGATGTTATCAACAGCAGGTAATTGAAAAGAGCTTGATGAATTACTTAATTTCTCTTAGTAGCTGAGTCTTCAGGAGCTGAACAAAGAAGATAAGAGGAACTGCAGAAAACAAAACAGTTACAGCTTTTTAATTAGCATTGCATATCTCCTCTACACAAATTGAGGCAGTTCTGTGGGGCAAAATAGGTTTGTGAGGCAAAAGTGCTTGTGGGCAGCTTAGCATGGGAGAGCAGTGAAAGTTTCTGTTAGTGTGACAACACCCAGCAGGCAGGAGGGCTGGGAGAGGAGGCCTTTCATGAACAGCAAAGCACAAACTACATTCCCCATCTCTGCTCCAGTGTGGGACCTTGTCTTGAGGAGTCTGTGGCTCCAGTCTTGGAGAGACACAGAGATGTGAGAGATGGACTACTGCAGCAGAGAATATTTTTCAGCGTTGGATTTTAGCCTAAATATAACTTTCAGTTGGTATGCTGACTCAGCCACTCCACACTTTGTGTTAGACTAGTTCTCCTAGCCTCTGAGCGCGGGCTCTCACGTTTCAGCTGTTATTTGGCTACGTTTTTTGTCTTCTCTGTCAGAGTTAACTTGTACTCCTTTCATGGAGAAAGGGAACATGCAGTTCTTGTTGAGACAATCTATTACTGTTGTTTAAAATGCATCCAGTACCAATCAAAAAGTCAAGTTTTAATTGTCTCTTTCATCTAATCCACATGCAAAACAAAACCTCATCAAAATAACCATGCTGACAGGCAAAAAAATGTATCTAAATGTGTGTTTCCAGGCCAGAATGTTATAGTTGGCCTCTCTGCTGAAGCAACAGACATTTTCTGTTGCATTTCCCTGATGCAGATGGAAAGCACCCTTAAGTGTATGACCCTTAAGCAGGGCAGGCATGGACTGTAACAGAGCCCAGCTGCTGCAGTGCTCTGTAGGGAGATACTCTGTGCTCTGGGAGGAGCTGAGCGGGAGGTGATGGACTGAGGGTGAAGCACAAACTATCAGCCTTTCACAACAAGATGTGGAGTTTAACCAGAAATCTCAGGTTCTCAACCTTTGCAAAACATCTGGTATTTCCAAAAAATCAGGCTCCATGTAGAGACCTGGCTATCCAAACTCTGCAGCTTTTAAGGGTTCCCACTGTGATGGAGAGAAGACACTTCACATTATTAATAGAATACAATTTAAAGTCTCTTGGTGCTGTCTCTTTACGGCTCCAAGAGAACATCTGTACCACTCTTCATGTGCTCATCATGTTGCCCAAAGATGCCAGATATTTTCTCTTGAAGCTTTTGTAATTAATGTCAAAGAACATTTGCAGGGCCTCTTTCAGTGGCTCCCAAACCTCCAGGCTTGTTCACAGGTGTTTGCAAAGTAGCCACAAGCATTATTAGCACAGAGTTTAATTGAAGCATAGGTGGTATCATCAACAGAATCAGAGCTCCTGTTCCCATGTCTCATAACAAATGCAAGATGATTCAACTGAAATTGAAAAGCAACTGCAAGTGCTGTCTCACTCAATGTGTTGAGTCTGAGCTCTATAGCCACCAGGCATCACTTATGGAAAAAAACAGCAATTTTATAAGGCCAGACTGTCCGGTTGTTGCAGTGAATGTGTGCTTTTGTATAACATGAAGGCTAAACCTTCCCCAGGATTTCCCTGTTAGAAGCAAGGAGGCAGTTTGTTTGGAAGGTCTGTTCCCCACTGGCCGTGTGAGGGCAACTCTGGGCCTAATGCCCTGAGGAAGCAATGGGACTGCCTGGTGTGAAGAGGGCCAGGCTGCAGGCAGTCCTGGTGTGCAGGGTGCTGTAGAAGCTCATTGCAGGGTGGTGTGTTTGTTGAGCTGATTCCTGTTGTTTTTCAGGAATCATTCACCAAATGAAAGGCGACTACGACACTGCGCTGCGGCTGCACAAGACACACCTGTCCATAGCGCAGGAGCTGAGCGATTACGCGGCCCAAGGCCGGGCCTACGGCAACATGGGCAACGCTTACAACGCCCTTGGCATGTACGACCAGGCTGTCAAGTACCATCGGCAGGAGTTGCAGATTTCCATGGAAGTCAATGACCGTGCTTCTCAGGCATCCACACACGGGAACTTGGCAGTTGCCTATCAGGCGCTGGGTGCCCATGACCGTGCTCTGCAGCACTACCAAAATCATCTCAACATTGCCCGGGAGCTGCGGGACATCCAGAGTGAAGCACGAGCCCTCAGCAATTTGGGTAACTTCCACTGCTCACGAGGAGAGTACGTGCAGGCGGCCCCGTACTATGAGCAGTACCTGCGCTTGTCCCCAGAGCTGCAGGACATGGAAGGGGAGGGGAAAGTTTGCCATAACCTTGGCTATGCCCATTATTGCCTCGGGAACTATGAGGAAGCTGTTAAGTACTACGAGCAGGATCTTGCCTTAGCAAAGGATCTTCATGACAAGCTGAGCCAAGCCAAAGCCTATTGCAACCTGGGCCTGGCCTTCAAAGCCTTGATGGACTTCAGCAAAGCAGAGGAGTGTCAAAAGTACCTGCTGTCCCTGGCACAGTCTCTGAACAATTCCCAGGCCAAATTCCGAGCTCTGGGGAACTTGGGGGATATTTTTGTCTGTAAAAGAGATGTACACGGTGCAATAAAATTTTATGAGCAGCAACTGAGCTTAGCCCATCATGTTAAAGACAGGAGACTGGAAGCCAATGCCTATGCAGCCCTGGGCTCTGCATACAGGATGGTACAGAAGTGTGACAAGGCTTTAGGTTACCACACGCAGGAGCTGGAGGTGTACCAGGAGCTGGGGGATATGTCGGGTGAATGCAGAGCACATGGTCACCTCGCTGCAGTGTATATGTCACTTGGGAAGTACACCATGGCCTTCAAGTGCTATGAAGAACAGCTGGAGCTGGGGCAGAAGTTGAAGGACCCCAGCATCGAAGCCCAGGTCTACGGTAACATGGGCATTACCAAGATGAACATGAATGTCATGGAGGAAGCGATTGGCTACTTTGAACAGCAGCTGGCCATGCTGCAGCAGCTCAGTGGGAATGAATCCGTATTAGATCGGGGCCGAGCATATGGGAACCTGGGAGATTGTTATGAGGCTCTGGGAGATTTTGAGGAAGCTATAAAGTATTATGAACAGTACCTGTCTGTGGCTCAAAGCCTGAACCGTATGCAAGATCAGGCAAAGGCCTACCGAGGCCTGGGCAGTGGGCACAGGTAAGGAGCTGCATGTGTGTTCTAATGCAGGTGAAGTACAAGTGCAGTTGATGGGGTGTGTTACTGATGGGGTGTGTTTGGGGGTGTTGGCACACATGCACAGGGATGTGACACAGGAGAGAGTTAAGTCCTGTGGGTGCTGAGGACTGCAAATTATGAAGCTGATGTCGCTGCCCAGAGAGGAGGAGTTTGATTCAAAAGTGCTGGCAATGTCTCCTGGGGGAAATCTTCTGCCTGGAATGTTTGAGCTGGCCTGTGGGGGAAATGGCAAAGCACCTTCTCTTGAGGAAATGCCAGCAAAATAAACACTGGTGTTTTCTTCCCTTGTAGGGCTATGGGTAGTTTACAGCAGGCTCTGGTGTGCTTTGAGAAGAGGCTTGTAGTGGCACATGAGCTGGGGGAGGCATTTAACAAAGCCCAGGCCTACGGGGAGCTGGGAAGCCTGCACAGCCAGCTGGGCAACTACGAGCAAGCCATCTCCTGCCTGGAGCGGCAGCTGAACATCGCCCGGGAGATGAAGGACCGAGCCCTGGAGAGCGATGCTGCCTGTGGCCTCGGCGGGGTCTACCAGCAGATGGGCGAGTATGACACTGCTCTGCAGTACCACCAGCTGGACCTGCAGATCGCCGAGGAGACCAACAACCCTGCCGGCCAGGGCCGGGCCTACGGCAACCTGGGCCTTACCTACGAGTCCTTGGGCACCTACGAGAGGGCGGTGGTTTATCAGGAACAGCACCTCAGCATTGCAGCACAAATGAACGACCTTGTAGCCAAAACTGTGTCTTACAGCAGCCTGGGGAGGACTCATCATGCTTTACAGAACTACTCTCAGGCTGTGATGTACCTGCAGGAAGGTAAGAGGCTGAGTTACACAACAGAGCATGCAGTGGTAGGGTCAGAAGGGTGGAAGGGAGACCTGAAGATGTGGAGAGGTGAGGTACTGTAAACTTGGCTCTAACAGGATGTGTTTGACAGTGGCCTTCGATGTAGACATCCATAGCTACTGCTGAGCGTCCATGTGAGTATTTGTCTGAGGAGCTGTTGTGGTCAGCGTGCCATCTCAGTTGAAGCCTTCCTGATGTCCTCTAGACAAAGCATGATCTGTGCCTTCCTGGGGGCATCTTAGGTGCCTCAGAGCATGAATCGAGAGTGTACCTAGCAGAGTCTCTTTGTAAAGCTCATTTGTGCCTGAACCTAGAAGATGTAAACCTTCTCTATAAATGGCATTGCATACCAGGATCTGGCTCTGGGAAAACCACAGGGGATTATGATGAATCTCTCTGATCCTGAGAGGTCTGTTAGGAGAGATTTATGCCTTGATGGTAGCCCCCTGGCTCTTATATGTTCACCTGGGAGTGAGACATGGTGGGTGAGTGTCTCTAAAGTGTGAGTGCAAACAAGTGCTGTTTGAGAGAGAGGTGAGGGAGATTCAGCCTGAGGTATCCGGGAGTTGTCTGCCACTGCTGAGTGCTGGGTCAGCACTGGCCTGGGGGCTGTGCTGCTACAAGGGGTTCCAGCTTGCAGGCAGCAGCTGATCAAGCTATGGGCTCTGATGAAGCAGATGAGCAATGTAGCTCGAGTGTATGAAGCTGGAGGCCGAAGGATGTATTACATCAGTTAGTTTGGTTTTCATGAATCTGACCTTGGCAGGATTCCAATATGCTGTTGGAAGGGGAGAAATGAAACACAGCTCCTTCTCCTGGTGTGCTGCAGAATTCCTGCATAGCCTGGGAATACTAGCTGCTGCTGAGCTGTGTGGTGACAGCCAGGGCCCTGCTCCCCAGGCCAGGAGAAACCTGAGGTGCCTCAGAGGAGGTGTCCCTGTTGTCACCAGGGGCCACCAAAGCAAGAGGTTTGGAGTGTAGTGGAAGCGGGGATAGCACAGAATGTGCTGCTGGAAGTGAAATGAGTTCCAGGTCATTCAGGCCAGGCCCCTTGCCCTCTGCTCTGGCTCAGCACATAAACCATGCAGAGCCTGCCAGTGGCTTGGGAGAGCCGATGGCATTACAAGCCAGTAATGTGGCAAGAGGTGTCTTTTCTGGCAATGTTTGACAGCTCAGTGTGATTTTGTTTGTCTGTGTGGCTTTTAGGGTTTAATAGTTGAACTTTCTGATAGGGGCTTAGACTGTGTCTCAGGGGATGGCTCCTTAACCTCAGTTAGGGAGGGCTCAGTCCATGGAAGTGTCTATCACCTCTCATGCTGCTGGCTGATGCAAGGGCTGGCAGCAGCTGCCCTGCACTGGCACTGCCCCACTCATCATCCTGGTGCTGTCCCTGCCCTGCTCACCATCCCACCCCTGGCGCTGCCCCACTTGCTGTCCCAGTGCTGGCAGCTCCACAGCTGTCTCTGCCTGAACAGGAGCCCCATGGGACTGAGGCCACAGCCCCTTCTCCCTTCTGGCACTCTCTCACTCTGACTCCTTTTCAGGACTGAGGCTGGCAGAGCAGCTGGGACGCAGAGAAGATGAAGCAAAAATCCGTCATGGCCTTGGCCTCTCCCTCTGGGCCAGTGGGAACCTGGAGGAGTCCCAGCACCAGGTATACCATGGTCTGCCCCGTGCTGGGGGGCTTGTGTCCTCCAAGCCTTCTGGGTCATTCCTCTCCTCAGGGAAGAAAATGTCTGGTGCATCCCAGTGAGGGTCTGAGCCAGACCTCTCCAGCCTGAGGGGATGCTGGCCCTGGATCATCCTGCTTTCCCAGCCAGTGCTTTGTACAGTGTCCATAAGGAAGTCACTGTGGCTGTTTTCCCTCCCAGCTGTACCGGGCCTCCGCACTGTTTGAAACCATCCGACACGAGGTGCAGCTGAGCACGGATTACAAACTGTCACTCTTCGACCTGCAGACATCCTCCTATCAGGCCCTGCAGCGAGTGCTTGTCAGTCTGGGTAAGGGATGCCTTTAGATGCTGGGGCTGAGCTCCTGGCTCATGCAAGGGGTTTAGCTGGATTTGTGGGGTGGCAGTTCCTCATCTGTCCTTTGCTCCACAGCTGTCCAATGCAGCACAGCACTTCTGTTCCAGGACAGCAATATGGGTGTCTGTCTTTGGGTTTTGGGGCACCTTTGGTTCTTTTTTCTTGCTTCCTCCATTGATTTGCCTTTCTGTGGCTCGCTGTGTTATTGCCTGCAGCAGATATGTTCTGTGGGACTGTGTTCAGTGCAGAGACTGCTCTTTTGGGAAATAGGTGACACTGCTTCCCCAGGTTTCTGCTGGGATTGGGATGGCAACTGTCCCTGTTCGGTGAACATGGCACTGCAGACCACACATGTGTCAGGTCTGAGAGATGGCTTTGTCTTTTCAGGTCACCATGATGAGGCACTGGCAGTAGCAGAGAGAGGACGAACGAGGGCTTTTGCTGACCTGCTCGTGGAACGTCAGACGGGGCAGCAAGACTCAGATCCCTATTCTCCTGTGACCCTTGACCAGGTCCTCGAGACTGTGAATGGCCAGAGGGGACTTGTTCTCTACTACTCACTGGCTGCAGGTTATCTGTACAGCTGGCTGCTGGCTCCTGGGGCAGGTGAGCTCCTTTATGGACATGAGAGCCTGGGAACAGGCCTTACAAAGGGAGAATAGGAATGAATTTGGAATCAGAGTGAATGTAGGAGAGAATCATTTCCATCTAGTACCTAAAAGCTGAATAGACTAAAAGCTACGCCATAGCCACAGCAGTAATGACTCAGAAGAGCTTATTCAGGACTTTTATGTTCACCTGGAGATGGAAATGTTTCACATGTTTAATATTTCCATTTTTCAGCCTCCAATCTATATATATTTCCCACAGGGCAGAATAGAAGATTAATGAAATTCCAAGTTTGTTGGCTCTATGAGAATCTTCTGTGCATAAGAATCCCTACTTTAATTACATTTCCATGCTTTATTCTTCCAAAAGCTTTTGACGTTTATTCACTGAAGTGGATTGCAGAAAACAGAAGGGCATCCCCACTTCCTGATATGCCATTGAACTGCCTGATCCTCACATGAATGTGGAAACACTTATCACAGAGGAGCAAGGAGGATTAATTTGAAGAGGATTGCTTTTTGCAGACAGCTGTTATTCATTATCTAATAAAGTGATGACTGTAAATTTTAACAAGTTCTTTCTGGATATAATTTAATAATTGCAGCCCTTCATCATGACAAAGCTAAAGAGATAAAAAGCACTATTTAGATTGCACGAAAAATGCTTCAGGAAGGGAAGCAAACACACACATGCCTGACTTAGATGGGATGACAGTGGTTGGAGGAGACGCTTTTTGGGGGTGTTTTGCGATGTTGCATGTCTGAGTGTAAGATGGTATTGTCCTCCTGTGCATCCAAGTCACTAATTGGCTCTTCAGGCCTGTAGTTTGCACAACAAAATGCCAATAATTCTATAGTATCACTATCAGGCTGAGCTTATTAGAATTATATGGATCATGTGTAGGATTTGCCACTGGGCTTCATGATCAGTCTTCTCCTTGCCCAAAGTGAGTTGTGGAGAAAAGCAGTTGCAGTGTTTGAGTCCGTGGGTTTGTGACTGCCTCTTTGAAGGTTCTGTCAGGTAATGGGAAGGGGACAAGCTGTGGTATTTCAGGGGTTAGCTCAAGAAGCTTTGCAGGGAGCTCTTCAGCAGTGACTGGCACAGCCATGGTGATCTGTTCTTGTTCACTGATGGAGGGAGCAGGTTCAGTGGCAGCCCAGGGTCCTCATTGTCCCACTGACTTGGAACCCTCAGAACCTCTTGGCTGTTGCTGTGTTTGCTGCTGTTGCTGCAGGAGTTGCTTTATTCTTTGTTCCTCTGCTCTTCCCTAACTGGTGTAATAATTGATGTGGCTTAAGCATCCAGAGCAGCCTTTTACTGTTGATCACAGGCTGCAGAATTAATTATATCAGGAAGAATAGGCCAGTCTGAAAGTAGGAAGCTTTTATCTGCAGCAGCAGTGGAATTCTCAGCAAAAGAGGAAGCGACCTTTATCTGGTTTACCCATTGTGAAATGCTATCTTTTAATAATTCACTGTGCTTTAATCCATCTTCTTTCCTCACTGTGTGTGATGTGAGGAGGTTCTGCTGTAGTAACAACACTCTTGTTCAGCCTTGTGCGTTCAGTTAATTTGCTCAGAGGCTATTCATAGGCATTTTTCATGTGCATCAATTGAAATGTGAATTACTCCAGTAGGGGCTTGTATGGAAGATCTGGTTTATAATTTATATGAGTGCTGCAATAGCAAAGGCATTCTGAGCATCTCGTTAAAGCTCTCCTCTGCCTTTGTACCTTTGAGCCATTATCTGCAAAGTACAAATCCAAATTTTAAAAACAAGGCTGGAAATGCTGGAGGAGTTCACTGAAGACCTGGCACAGAACACTTTGCCCCAGTTATGCTGGAAATGTCAAATGCTTGGGGCTGTGCCATCTTCTTAAGACAGCTTCTGGCAGCACTGTTCTAGCCTTGCAGAAATAACCTCCTGATTCTGGTGCCTTGCAGGAATTCTGAAATTCCATGAGTATTATCTGGGTGACAGCCTGACAGAAAATGCTGGGGACTTCCATGAAGCCAACAGCGTGGCCCTGCAGACACTGACAAACTCAGCACTGGAGCAGCACATCTCCAGCGTTCGGGAGGCTCTGGGAGTGGATTCCTACTATACAAGGTGAGCTGGGATCAGGGGTCTAACATCCTGGTCTCTCCTCTCCCACCTGAATTTATAACATTTTGGGATGAGCTAATTGCCTGAGAAGTCTGAGAGCAGAGAGTTAGAAAAGGGGCAAATTTTCTGTGCAGCAACAAAAAAACAGCTTTGTTTTTGTATCCATGATTATTTTCCTGCCAACATGCAAATAAAATCCAAACCCACAGGCTGTGTGGTGAATCTGTAGATTGGATGAGGAGGCAGGTGCCGTGTCTGACTGTATATGGACAGATTTTATTCTGCTTACAGTTTCCAGTGTAATGAATTCTCTTTCAATGGTTTGCTTTGAAAAACTGTAAATACCATAGGAATTCTAACTACCCCCCCACCCCCAATGTGGCTTGTGGCTATAGCTGAGTAAATAATTTAGAACCCACATGTTGATTGTTGAGTCTTACCCTGCAGACATGCAGATACACAAGATCCACAACTAAAATCTGCAGTTGGGCCTCATGCAGAAGTTTTGCAGATATAGTTTTTAGTTTCATTAACTATTTGCCACCACAGATTCTCCTCCTGGCAAAGGCAGTCCTTCAGTCTTCATGTTCTGGGATGAGTTTTTAATTTGCTGGGATGTCAGCTTCTTCCTCGCTTGGTGGTGATGGTAGGGGTGTGTTTTTGGTTAAGGATTCTGGGTTTAATGCTTGTCTCCAAGATCCTTGGACCAGTGTGGTATGATCATAGGCAGACGTTTTTTCCCCATGTCAAAATTATGCACAGGGAATCAAGCAAACAAATCTTGGCTGTTCCATGTGGGTGAACATCACTTTCTACTTTCAAACTTCTTCCCCATGTGGTTCAAGTGCTCCCCTTAGCCCCAGGGCCCCAGCAGAAGCTGCCAGCCTCAGTCCCAGCCATTGCACTCTGCCCAGCACCAGAGAGCAGCAGGGTGTGAATATGTACAGCACATGTGAGGGAACTTGACTGCTCATTCCCTGGCTTGCTGGAGTGCTCTGGGGTTCAGGTTGAAAAGTTGGTGCTGTCCACACTGCTGTGAGCAGGGTTAGAGGTACTGCTGTGTCTCCAGAGCATGTCTTCACGCTTTCTGGAGGGGAAGGGATGCACAGGATGTTCAGTTCCGCACTGCAGCCTTCAGGTTCTGCTAGAAAGGGTTCTTTTCAGCTGGTCTAATTAATCCTCAAAGTAATGCATTCTTCCAAAAAAAAAGTCTGAGGGATTTTAAAGTCTGTTTGAACTTGAGCAGGACAGACTCCGCTGTCTTTAGGGAGAGCATGTGACCTGCTCTCTTGGGTTCATGAACTCAAGATTTTTGCCTCTTTAAGGAGCTTTGAGTGTTACTCCAAACTGTGCCAGGACTCAGAGCTGAGCATGCCTCATCTGGGGGAAAAATGTGCAGGGAGAAGCTGTTGACAACCTTTTCTTTTCCCTTTTTTCCCCTTTGTTGTCTTTTGGTTTTTTTCATCCCCCTGTCTGTGGTTTAGCTGTCCCCATTTCAGTGTTCATGAAGTGATTGGTTTTTGTCAGGACTTAACAGGTTATAAATCATATTGACTGGGAAGTTCACTGACAAGATATCCATGGTCCATACAGCAACAGAGGTACAGCTCTAGTTGCCTGCACGAGTATGAGTTGTGTTCATGTAATTCTTGTACCTTTTATTGGGAAACATGCCCTTGAGAAGAGGCTTCAAGCTGTCAGGAGCCCAAAAGGAAACAGAAATGAGGTGCAAGGAGACTTCAGCAGGTAGCATCTATGTTTATCTTAAGTGTACAAATTCCAAGGTTTGTGATGTGCCATTGTGGTTTAGGAGTGGTACTCCCCAGTTTAGTTTTCCCACTGAGACTCTCCAAACCCCAATGCTGTTTGCTTGCTCCGTCCCTGTCTCTTCCTCCTTCTGGTGGCTGGAGAAGAGAATTGGAAGCACAAAAGGTGAATATCATGGGTTGAGATAAGAGCAATTTACTGGAAACAGCAATGAGACAAGAAAATAGTAACAGCAACAACATTAATAACAAAAGTGTATGGAATAGAAAGAACAATTCACATGCAAAATGCTCACTGAGCCAAACCCAGCCCACCACGAGCACCCCAATTGCACTGAGAAAATTTAGATATTAATGTCAGGAGATTGGGAATTTAGAATTGTTGGGCTGTTTCTCTGTAGTGCTGCTGCACTTGGGGCATTGTTAGAGTAAATCATTCTGTGCTTTCCCTCTTTGTGTAACAGGAGTGGCAACACAGCTCCCTCTGCTATGCCACTCTTTGCCAGTGAAGGAAGCATGTGGAGCTTGAAGTTACAGTGGAGATCTGAAAAGGATGTGTTCTCAAGCAGATAAGGATTGGGTTGGTGTTTCTTGCAGCTCAGCTTTTCAGCGTTGTGTTGCAGCTTTAGAAGTCCCTGCCTGCAGTGCACAGAAATTGGGTCCTGTACTCCCACCCCTGTGTGCCACTCACTAAACCTTGAGGAATCCCAGAAGAGGAGGAGATGGAGCTGGTAATGTCTTGTATGCCTGACAAAAGGCAAGCCAGGGAAGATTTGGCATTAGCATTTGGTTGAGCTTCTGTTTGAAAAACATTTTCTCTCAAACTGGCCGAGCATTTGTCATCAAGCTGTTGTTCTTTCTCACATCAATGACTCCTTCATCTCACTGATTCCCCCCCAGAGCCTGTGCTAGCAGTGAGACGGAGAGTGAAGCTGGGGATATCATGGACCAGCAGTTTGAGGAGATGAATAACAAGCTGAACTCCATGACTGATCCAACCGGCTTCCTGAGGATGGTCAGCAGGAACAACCTGTTAAACAGGTGAGAATGCAGCACTGCTGGGGGGATCAGCAAGCAGGAGAGGAGGTCTTGGTGATGGGCTTCTCTCTAAACTGCAAGTTTAGGTACTGCCAGTGCTCAAGGGGAGAGCCAGCAAGGACTGGTTCCAGTTGTAACTAATGACTGTCTGGAGGAGCAGCTGTTCCAAATTTGCTCTTCTCCTGGCCAAGTGCTGATTTTGAGACTCCAAGGAATTGCAAGGGAGCACTGTTTTGTCCCTGCTCTGTGCGAGATGTGGAATTTCGAGCTCTCTCCTGCACACTTGTTGTGGAAATAAATGTTTCTGTTTATCTGAGTCCCAATTAGCTGGGAATATGTTGCATTTCCAGAGTTTCAGGACTGTACTAGCTGCAAGTCTCCACTAATTTTCTGCCTCTTACAACTACTTCTCAGCCTTTCACATGACTGTGCTGATTAGGGCTTAGGGCAACCATTTGGAAAGAAAATTGAAGACAGAATTTTTCCAGTGTGACTGTGTGATGCAACCCAGGGTTTCTGACTGGATCTGTGCTCCATTGTGGTTTGTGAGCACAGGATACCCTAGGCCTTTCTCAGCTGGAAAAGCAAATGTGATCAGCCTGGAGTGTTGTGAGGCACCATTGGAGCTTGTGAACTGTTACAGCATCCCCACAGAACTGGGAGCTGCCTGCTGGCACCAGCAACTGGCCTGTTTTTCTTCTCAGAATCCACAAGCTGCTGCACTGATGAAGGACTTATGAGAACTTGTTAGTTTTGGATCCCCAGAATTGCTGAGATGTTTTGCTAGTTCCTCAGGCTTAGAAAGACAGGAGATTGTCACTCTGATTACAGGGGGAAAGAGGATGTGATTCTGTTCCAGGGAATGCTAATCCTCAGGAACACTGCAGTGGCCAATCATGTAGCATCTCTGTCTTTCTGCTCCACAGGAGCCACATACATTACTTTGAATCCAGACCTAGGAGCTTAGCTCAGGTGTCTTGTCAAGTAAGTAGTTTGCAGCTCTTAGGAGCAGCCCAGGGATGGGGCATCTTGGGCATTTAACTAAAAGCATCCTCAGAAGAGAATCAGGGGGAGCATTAGAAGCAGCCATGTCTGTGATGTTCTTGCCACGAGTACTGAGGTTAAAAGATGAAGAGACACTGCTGGATGGCCTCCCTGGCTGCCCCTCTCCTTTTTCTGGTGGAGGGGGGTATACTGGGGGTCTGGGGATGGAGCTAGCACTGTCACATCTGTTTGCAGCTGGCTTGCTGAGCCCTGAATTCAGACAATAGTATGTCCTTTTAAGCAGAGAATAGTACGATTTTTTTGGCAGTTCTGCTTAGAAAAGAAAACTTGGAGGGTTGGCAGTTCACTTAAGGAACTTCTGAGAATAAATGGACATCAGAGGAGAAAGAAGCACTGAAGGAACACTGTGGTGATCTTAGGACTGGGCAACAGCTCTCTGAGCTGAGGATGCCACTAGTACAGCCACCAAGATAGCCACAGTGGCTCGTGTCCTCTTACAGCTTCTATTTTCTCTGCTCCTTTAGTAGGGCAAACTGGTCAGGGTCACTGAAGCCTATTACTGCCCTCAGGACCTGACAGCTTGCCCTGGAGAGCCATACAGCTGACCCTCTCCAGAGCAGAGCTATGGGGGCATCCCTGGGGGGCTGGGGAGTCCTTTCTGTGGTGGTTCTCTGCCATCCAGGATGCAGTGCTGCAGCTGCCGACATGCAGACCACCCTGGCAGAGTGCTGGGTGGGCTGTGGGTTCTTTGCAACCACTAACAGGTTCTGGAGATACTTGTGGATCTTTTCAAGAATCCACAGGGAGCTCAGATCTGACTGTTTCCTGGAGCTTCCGACAGCTTTGTACTGTGTGTGTGTCAAAGGCCCTGAATGTGGATTTAGGCTGCATTTTAGGAAGAGTCTTTCCGAGGAAGGCTGGATGGGTATCCACCTTCCTGAGGCTGTCAGACCCCTGCAGCACCAGGCCTGACTCCCAGCCCTCCCAATGGCTGTGCTTGGCCGTGGGGAGTATTGGATGTGTCTAAAGTCCTAATTAGTGCCAAGGCAGGAGCAGCTCTGTGCTGGTTCTGGGATGAACCCCTCCTTCCTGCCTGGGCCCTGCCACTCATCCTCAGCAGCCAGAGCCAGCACCTGTGAGGCTGGTGGTCAGCCAGGTCAGTCTGACCCAAGGCTTGCACAACACAGTTTTCTCCCCTGTTCTCTGAAGCTTTGCTTTGTTCCTGCATCTCCAAGACAAAGGGAGGGAGCAGAGATAAGCCCTGGCTGTTTGTGCTGTTTCTCTGCTTGCTGCAGGCCAGGCTGCCTGTACAAAGGGTTATAAATCAGCAGCGCTGCAGGGTCTGCAGAGGCTTCCAAATGAGAGATTTCACTGTTCAGACATCAAGGGATCCTCTGCATTGCAAGAGCAAAGTAGAAATCATCAGTGCACCTGGAGCCTTTTGTTGGCTGCTTTGGGAGGAAAGGATGGGCTGGCCGGGTGTCCTGGTCAGCTCCACCTGCCACAAGAGATCTGTCCATCCTCCCCTGTGGATTTGCTCACTCTTTGTGTGCATACCCACACCCAGAGGCAGAAGATGTGAGAGATTTATGGTGCTTCCTTGGTTTTATTCTCATAGAAAGCAATCTGAGTGGTGAAGAAATAAATCTGGAGCTATTTGGCTGGGAAACCCAAGATGCAGGAGAGCTTTGCTGATTGGAATAATCGAGCCCCTATTCCCTGCAGTAAATGAGTCTGTAATGAGCGCTGAACATAGGCTGTGGGGCTGGCAAGTGCTGCTTGCTGGCAACAAGCTACTCAGGGAGGATCAGGGCACAAGGTCCTGAGGGAGGACTGGAGTATCCCTGCACAGATTTTCTTTCCTGATCCGATTTTAAAATCTGTGCTCTGTAAAGCTGAGCCCTGCCAAGCATGCTGGCTCAGTCAGGTGCCGCAGTGAAGCAGGGCAGATGAGTCTGAGGGGAGCACACAGTGCCAAGCCTGTGCTGATCCCCTGTTGCACAAATTCCCCAGATGAGTTTTCAGCAGCTCTAAGCAGCAGCAGCATGCTGGTACTTTCACTGGAATCTCTGGGTCAGCATGGGCAGTCAGACACCAGGCTTCTGTTGACATTCTGAGGTTATGCCTATGTGCCCATAAGATGGAAATTTCTTTTGAGGGTGGTAAAAGCATTTTTTTCTTCAGAGAACTGTAGGTTTTAGCTGGATCAGGAGGCTGGTTGCAGCAGCTGAGGAGAGAAAGAGAGGGGAAAATGCAATTTTTTGAGCCTGTGTGTTGGTATGTGTCACAAAGGATTGGGGCATCTCCCAGGCCTCCCTACCTTTTCTT
This sequence comes from Erpornis zantholeuca, assembly GCA_013400515.1. Taxonomy (NCBI): domain Eukaryota; kingdom Metazoa; phylum Chordata; class Aves; order Passeriformes; family Timaliidae; genus Erpornis; species Erpornis zantholeuca. The sequence continues at coordinate 1,318,726 of VZTN01002614.1, read as the reverse complement.
TGAGGTCCACCTCCTAAAACTTTCTGGAAAATTACCATTTCCATGTAAAATGGTTGTTCATGGCCCCGAGCCAAGGGTAACATTTCTGAGGAGCACAGCTGCTGGACTAGTGAGCCCGGAATGGGGCAACTTCATTTCCTCAGCAGGGCAGTAATTTGTGGCTGCTGATGCCAGGAGATCACGTGCAGGACTCTGTGTGAATATCAGAAATGGGCACCAGGTGCTGCACAGCAGTGGCAGAACTACAGGCAGAATCTTGATGTCTCATGGTTTGCCTGTTGTCACCTTTCCTCTGGTATCACACTGGGTCAGTTGGTGCACAACCCAAGTGCAAATCCTCCTGTGACTGTGGTCAGTTGTCAGTGGGTCTCATGCCTGCCTGCACACAGCTGCTACCCACAGGTGTGCAGGAGCAACTGGGAACAGCACTTCAGGCACTGGAGTGTGTAGAGAAACTCCATAGCAATGTCATATGCTGTCTGCAGCTGGTTCATCCTGCCATTGATGTCACTGTTCACTAAAGTCCTCCCATGAAGCATCTTACAGAGCAGAGTCCCCTGGATGACACAGCCCAGCTCATGTCACTGTCAGAAGTCAGGGCAGCCACAGGGCAGCTCAGATGGCTGCAGCTAACCTCTCCCTTGGCTTTTGCCCACAGGAGCTGCCAGAGCATGACCAGCCTGTTCAGCAGTACCATGTCTCCTGTTAAGGATGGAACATCATCACTTCCAAGGAGGCAGACTTCTTTCACCAAACCCCCACTCCGTGCTCTCTACGACTTACTGATAGGACCCATGGAAGGAGTAAGCCTTTGGCACAGACACCAAAATCCTCTCAGTGTGGGAAAGCAAGGACAGCTTGGGGGTGGTTTCTGAAGTGTGGTATTTTCACAGAACAGTCTGGGTTTGAAGGGGCCTTAGAGACCCTCTAGAGTTGAGAATATAGAGACAAGGATCTAGTCCTGCATACTTTTTTTTTTGGTGGGCTGCCAATGTTTAAGCTGGAGCAAATTTCAGTGCTTTGAAGTTACTCTTTCCCGGGGTGAAAACTAATTGTTTTTATGATACACTAGATTAATAAATTTCCACAGTTATATCAGACCAAGAGCACTTGCCACTTTTTGTGCCCAGCTGCATGTTCCCTTATTAACTAATCTCTCTGCTTCACTTCTCCATCCATAAGATGCTTTCTGGCTAGATCTTTTGGTGACTCTGGGTTGATGACTATGTCAAGTGTGTGGAAGCGCAGGCCATGGACACAATCTGTCTTTAGATTGTTTGCTCTTCAGAGGAAATGGCTGCCTAGAAATTCAGTATCAGAAAGAACATTCTCTGACAAAGCATAAGGTGATGACAATGCTGACAAGACATAGGTGTTTGGAGTTAGCCAAGGTTTCAGGCTGGAATGGAAGGAGCTGCAGTACCAGGGTGAGGCTGGGCCCCACATGGGCTGAGGCCAGGATAATGAACCAGACCATAATGGTCAGCATGCTCAGAGCTCACTCCTCTCAGTGGAGCTGGCTGGGCATAGGTAGCAGCAGTCCAGTTGTACAGGACATGTGCTCATCTGTCACACAGAGCGTGGTTCTGATGTGGGTGTTTCCAAACCCGCCATGGGGTCAGACTAGAGCCTCATGTTTGGGAAGTGCAGGCAGGGACACTGTTGGAGTGAAAGGGCCACACTAATTCTGTCTCCTTTCTTTCCAGGGTTTGATGCATTCCAGTGGGCCTGTTGGCCGCCACCGTCAGCTGATCCTGGTTCTGGAGGGAGAACTGTACCTCATTCCTTTTGCTCTCCTGAAGGGCAGTTCCTCCAACGAGTACCTCTATGAGCGCTTCAGCCTCATTGCAGTGCCGTCCATCCAGTCACTGAATCCCAGCTCCAAGGTGTGACACTGCTTATGAAACCTCTCTCACAGAACCTCTCCTGTGGGTGCAAGTTCTGGTACAGGCTCAGAAAGCAGCAGCTCTGTCCTGTTGTGCCAGACACAAGAACAGAAACCACAAACAGGCTGTCCTGGGTCTGAGAAGCACGCTGAGCACCACAGCTCTGAAGTAGGTTTTGATGTAGCTCCTGCAGCACAAAATCACAGCCCCAGGCATGCCAGGAAGGCTCAGGGGATTGGATCATTTGGATGTCCTCCTCTAAAGGATTGCATGTGCTGGGTGTGGAATTACATGACCAACTACAGAGATGTAGGTGTGGGATCTGTGCTAAGCTGACTGTCCTGTCACATTGCTGGTATGTTCACCTCCATTTTAGTGCTCTGAGTGGGGAAGGCCACTCAGTCTCAGGACACCAAAGCTATGAGGGAAAGCAAATCCTACAGGTGAATCCTGCAGAAATATCTTCATGCTGAGGTTTGGCAGCAGCATTTCTAATGCCCAGGTCTCCTGGAGAATGCACCAAGTCGCATCTGCTGTTGCTGGGCAGTGTTTTGCTGCACATCTTGGTTTGCCCCGGGTTAAACACAGTCAGTGGAACAGCAAAAAGGTCTGAACCTGTCAGCATTACTGCTGTTCCATTCAGTATCAGCTGCATGCAGCACCTTCTGCTGGCAGTGCTGACACTGCTCTTGGAAATACTGGTACAAGGAACCACTTAGTGGGTGATTGCAGGTAGTGTTCCTGTAATGTGAGAACCTGGAATCTTCTTTATGCTGTTAGCTCTGCTGCAGCCCTCAAAGGGCTGGGCTATATCTGTTGCTTTCTGTTATTACCCATCTGTTCACCCAATATCTGGGGGTAGAAGTCTTGACCAGACTCAAATGGAGGTGTTCCTTGGAATAGTTAAACAGAAGAAACTAAAGAAATGCAGTCTTCCTGTAATTATGACAACCAGACTTGTGTTTAGAGCCAAAGGGACAGAATATTGTATTACCAGCACCATAAAAACCAGATCTTTGAACCCCATTTTCTCTTTCTCTTTCTCTGTGTAGTCCCATGTGAGGAAGAATACTCCTGCTTACTCCAGTTCTACCTCAATGGCAGCTGTTATAGGAAATCCCAAACTCCCTTCAGCAGTTATGGACAGGTGGCTGTGGGGACCTATGCCCTCTGCAGAAGAGGAAGCGTATATGGTGTCTGAGTTACTCGGCTGCCAGCCCTTAGTTGGCAGCTCATCAACAAAAGAGAGAGTTATGAGTGCCCTCACTCAGGCAGAATGTGTCCATTTTGCAACCCACGTCTCCTGGAAACTGGCTGCTTTGGTCCTGACACCCAACACTGACAGCAATCCAGCCAGCAGCAAGAGTTCTTTTGGGAACCCCTACACAATCCCAGAATCTCTTAGGATGCAGGATGATGCCAGTGATGTGGAGAGCATCTCAGACTGCCCTCCTCTTCAGGAGTTCCTGCTTACAGCAGCTGATGTGCTGGATCTGCGTCTTCCTGTCAAGCTGGTGGTTCTTGGCTCTTACCAAGAGTCCAACAGCAAAGTCACTTCTGATGGAGTCATTGGCTTGACAAGAGCATTCCTGGCTGCTGGGGCTCAATGTGTCCTTGTGTCACTGTGGCCCATTCCTGTGGCTGCTTCCAAAATGTTTGTGCACGCCTTCTATTCCTCTCTGCTAAATGGGATGAAAGCCAGCGCAGCCCTTGGAGAAGCAATGAAAACTGTGCAGAGCAGCAAGCAGTTCTCCCATCCCGCCAACTGGGCAGGTAGGAACAGTCTTCTTCTGGACAAATCAAGGGCTAATCAGGTGTGGTTTCTAGGGAACTACCAAACTATATGAGCGAAGCAAGGAGCAGTGCTGGCAGGTAATTGGGAGCAGCATGTGCTGAAATTCAGCCCCTGTGTCTCAGACCCCGATTCAGCTGAGTGTGGCTGAATGTCAGTGTCATGGGGCTCTTCAGCATTTCACTGTGCACAGTAGGTGGGTGTGGATTGGGTATGACTGGAAGCAATTGTGAGGTGAAGTGTGTCTCATGACTGGAAAGAAATAAAAGTGCAGTACAGCAACTCATTCTCTATGTTTGAAAACTCCAGGCTCACGCTTCCTGTGTCCTTGGGATGGAGTCAGCTCGAGCACACATATAGGAGAACTTGATGGAGAATTTAGTGACACTTCAACAGGAGACAGGAGTAGTGCTGCTAGAAGCAGGATCAGCAAGTAGTTATTATTTCTGTGACATAAAGCTTGTAGGGCTTATTCTTTTGTTCCTTTTAGGAGAAAGGTTTCCCTTGCTTTGTCTCAGCAGTGTCAGCTCCTTGTGCAGTGCTAGTGCTTGCTCCCTTTCAATTAGATCTGTATGTTGAGATTTGGAATGACAAAGTCTTGGAGTTCAGCAGTGCTGTTACAGGGATATGTACAGATAACCTAATTTTTCTTCCTGGCACAAAGCCTGGTTTTTGAAAGCTGCAGGCATTCCCCAAATTGATTTTTGCACAGGCAGCAGAACCATGTTATTTGGCTCAGGAAACTGTGGTGAATATGGCTCTGGTGTGAACTGCACGTGGCTGGAGGGGTGAGAACTTGTTAAAATGAGTCAGGCTGACAGTGATTTCAGGCATGTTGAGTCCAGTGTTAGGATGTGGTTCAGGTAGTACCAGCTGTGAGCTGAGTTCAGGTTACAGTCCACAGTTCAGTTGGGATTTTATTTTCCTTCCAAGATTTTTCTGTCTCAAAAGAAAAGAGCACTAAAAAGCCCCAAAAGCGACCACTTCCTAGGCAAAAAAGAATGAGTATGGACGTGATGCTTGGCATCACCAGCAAGCAGAGGCTTTCAGCTGCTCAGGCTGTCTCAGTACTGCCCCTTCCATGGTACTGTGCAAGTTCATCACACACAGTCCCTGATTTCCATCGCTGACCCTTGGCACTGAGCCTTGGACAGAGCACCAGAGCCAGGAGCAGCTGCATCCTTGCTGTGGGAATGAGAAAGGAAACGTAGAGCTCTTTGTGCTGACATCTGGGGAGTCTGGCATTGAATGGTGCATGAGACAGGACATGTTCCTGACCAGGACAGCAAAAACTTTTCATTTTCTCAGTTCTGTTCTACGACCACTGTTGGCATGTGTTGATTTCTGTGGTTGTAGAGGAGACCTGGAGATTCTTGGACAAGTTTAGCTGCAATCCAGTGGTTTTCTGCTTGCTCAAACAGGAAGTGCAATTGATTTAATAGCAGGGCACAGTAAGAAGTATCTAGAAACTTTCTGGGAGTTCAGTCTGCAGAGAACTGGGCAGAGAGTGGGCAGCTGCTCTGGGAAAAGAATGTCCCTGTGCAGGGTGCAGTGAACCATCGTTCACTAGTCTTGAGGGCAGAGGACATCTGTGGCTGGTTTGAGCATTTTCCATAACAACGGGAGATTGACTGTCTCTCATTCTGAATCCTGCAGGCTTCATGCTTATTGGGAGTGATATGAAGCTGAACAGCCCTTCTTCGCTGGTAGGACAGGCCCTGACTGAGATCCTGCAGCACCCTGAAAGGGCCCGGGATGCTCTGCGTGTCCTGCTTCATCTGGTAAGGGAAAGGAAGTGCTGTCACAACCATGAGGGGCACCACAGCCCATCTGGTCCTGAGACATCCTCATCTGTGGGCATGTGTCTGCAAACCATGAGTGGAACAGAAGCACTCTGATGTGCAGCCCCTCCCACTTGAAAATACAAATATATACCTTCATCCCCTCTCCCCTGCCATCACATAGCCTCTTGCAAAACTCTGGGTCAGTGTGGAAAGACTGGGACATCTAAGGAAGTGCTCAGTGCAAAAAGAGGCAAAGTAAGGAAAATCTTAGATTGTATTGTGACAGAATCCTCCCCAGACCCATCTGGTTTGCATTAGCTGTTGAATTGGGTTTCTGCTTAAGAGGTAAGCATTGGGATTAATTGTTTATACAGGGAAATAGCTCTGAACATGGCAGTCATGGAAACACAGAGCACAGTCACTGCTGTCTCTGCATATTTGGAAGATAAGAGGCCCTTCTGTCCCCATCTGTGCCACCAGTCTGTCCTGGGGAACAGCGGGACTGCAGCCAACTGCCAGGTGGCTGGAATGATCACTCATGACTTCTAATACCTTTCTTCCCAATGTGTCATCTGTGGTCTCACGGGAGTGAGAAGTATCCATAGAATGATGGAAACCTGTGAATGTTGCTGGTCTTGCCAGTTGCTGGGGTTCGTGGGCACTCATCTCTTTCCTGTTTGCCGTGTGGCTGTAGGCTCTTTTTCTCATAATAAGCAGGCTGGAACCCCAAGATGAGCCATCTTTTGGGGAGAAATGCAGCTGCCAGGCTTACAGGAAACTATCCCAAACAAACTGCTACTTGGTTTCCCGTGGCATTATTGTTCCCAGCATCCCAGAGAATATTGATACTCATCACTCTAATGTTACAACTGTGAATGTTGAATTACTGGAGCTTCTGTTTTCAAGGCACTAACAAGGTCCTCAAGGTCCTCCTATGTGAGGCAGGCCAGGATGAACCTTGGATTTGCTGACCCCAGCCTGCTGTTCCAGTCTCTTGGTGTAAAAAGAGACAGTCAGTAACAATATCTTGTGCAATAAACGATGTCATTTCCCCACAGGTGGAGAAATCATTGCAGCGGATCCAGAACGGGCAGCACAACTCCATGTACACCTCCCAGCAGAGTGTGGAGAATAAAGTTGGTGGCATTCCAGGCTGGCAGGCACTCCTCACAGCCGTGGGATTTCGGTTGGATCCACCAGCCAGCGGCCTCCCAGCAGCAGTGTTCTTCCCAACCTCGGACCCTGGGGACCGGCTGCAGCAGTGCAGCACCACCATCCAGTCCCTCCTAGGTGAGAGGAGGCAGCTGTGGGCTCTGACCAGGCAGACATCAGCCTTTTCCTGCCTTTCTGTGATGTCAGCATGTGAAACAGGGATGTTTTACTTCAATGAAATCAATATATTGGACTAGGAAGAAGTTCTAAAAGTAAATGTTAACTGAAAGTTTTGTCACAGATGAGAATCATTTGCTACTGGGTCAAGGAAGCATGATGTGACTGTTCCTCTCTCCCAGCTCTCAGTCAGGAAACCTGTCATCAGATGCAAAGTGGGAAGACCTTTTGCTTTCTGGAAAATGCTGCTGCTTCCAGAGCTGTCCAGTGATGTGGGGGAGAGGTTTTAGGAATTAGCCGAGTGTGTGTTCTGTTCAGGTTTGTTGCATTTCTTGCAGTCAAGAAACAGATACAGATGTTTTTGCTGATGTTTTTCAGGTTTGCCTAACCCTGCACTTCAGGCACTTTGTAAACTTATCACAGCTTCAGAAACAGGAGAGCAGCTTATCAACAGGGTGAGTTGGGAGGTTTTCTTCCAGTACCAGGTTCCAAATGGCTCTTCCCAGGTCAGTAAATTCAGAAATACACAGCATGGTTGATGCCCTGGTTTATCAACCCAGAGCTTCCTAGGAGACTTGAGGGTTGAAATTCTAAACTTGCCTGTTCATGTGAATGAAAGTGTGTCCAGAAGGAAAACATGCAGGTGGGCTACTGGGCTGTGTGGCCCTGGGACTCCCCTTTCAGTGGCAAGTGAAAGGATGATCCCTACAGCAGTGTGGGGGAATTGAGTAACAGACCCCTAATTGCTGTTTGGCCATCCTGCCTAGGGCCCACCCTGGCTGCTCTTTGCCCACTGTATTGGCTGAAGTCCCAAGGTGTGGCTGACTTTGGACAATGCAACGTGTGTCAGAAAACTCACTGAGCCTGTGCTGCTCCTCTGTGTGCTCACAGCTCTGCAGAAAGGATTTCTGGTCTTCAGGAGAAGGGCAGTGCTACCTGTGGTGATGGGATTTCTCCCTGCTCCCCTCAACCTCCTTCACACTCTTCCCTCTCCCCAGTCTCTGGAGCATGCCTAGCCTAACCTGACCTTTCTCTGCGCCACCAGCCTGGCTGCTTTCCATTCCATGGTTCTTGCTGTCCTGAGTGCTCCTGTAATGAGGTTTCTCTTCATCATTTGCCTGCTTTAGTACATGGACACACTCACACAGGGAATGGGCCTATATCTCACTGTCTTTTTCCTTGCCCCATGCAGAAGCCTTCCAGGCAATAGTGTGGTGGTGAGCTGGGACTGGCTCTGTGTGGTGTTGGGCTGCCTTTCCTTTGGTCACGTGGAGTCTGCACAAAGAGCCAGACAAGAGCCTCAGCTTCCCTGTTACCCACTGAGTGGCTCTGGCAGCCTGCTAGGATGAGTCTGCTCCAAGTAAAGGGTTCCTGTTAGGATCTGCAGTGGAGTATGAGATGTTTCCAGTGACCCTGGTGACCAATGTCCTTGGTGGTGTTCTTCCTCTTTCCTTGGCTCTCATCAGTGCCTGAGATGTGTGTGGTTAACTGTAGGGTTATCTCCTTCATGGCCACCCAAGGGAGGCCAGGTCTGAGGGGTGTGAGGAAGAGAGGACAGCATTCCCATGGCTCAAAATGCCTTGGAGTGCTAATGAGGCGGCTTCATGATTGCTGCCCTGCCTCAGATAATTAAAAATTATCCAAAGAAAAACATTCACCTGGCTGTGCACAAGTAACAAAAGACATGCTCACCCTTTCCTCACTGCCCCACAGAGTAAATACTGGCAGGGATATTCTGCTGGAGCAAATGTTCCTCCATAGGCCAGACCCCTGGCAGAATTCCCTTTTGCACCAGTCTGTCCTGTTCCATGTTGGTTTTTGGCTCAGCTCTCCCCTCCTCTGTGGTTATTGCTTTTTTCCTCTCCTGCCTCTTGGCAGTCATGGTGTGAGCAGCTGGGGCTCTGCCTGTCCCAGAGGAAAGCAGACTGTTCCAGACAGAAGCAGGATGTCAGACATTTCAGTCAGTGGGTGCTGCTCATTGGTTTTCCTGAGTGGGTGCCTGGCATTACAAGGGTGCTCTTGGCATTAGTGAAGCAGCAAGGTGGGAGCCTGAGCAGCTGCACTGGATAGAAAATGCTCATTTTGAGTGCAAAAGAGAAGGCAGGAGCCACGAAAGAGAGAACTTCAGAACTACTGCATGTGCAAGGAAAAGTTAGGGATTGCTGACTGCACTGAGCACCAGTACTGTGTCCCAGAGGAAACAAGAGAAGGGCTGTTTTATGTCCAGCCTCCTGCCAGAGTGTGGGTTGGCCTGAGTGTCTGCCTGCTAAGTGTCTGAGCTGTCATGAGCTGGGCACTCCCAGATTCCAGCTGCCTGTTCCCACGCTGTTGGATTCACAGCTCAGGCCATTCCCATTGCTCCCTTCTTTCTCTGGACAGAGCACCTTGCAGTCAGGGTGCTGGTTCACACACGGACGTGTCCCTGCAAGGTTCCTCAGCACAGGCACTTTGCAGCACAGAGTAACCCATGTTCTTTTCTCCTCTTTTCCTTTCTTGTTACCTGCTGCCCGAAGGCTGTTAAAAATGTGGTGGGAATGGTGAGTATGATGTGCACGGGGATGACACTGCGGTGCAGGGTGACGTGCCAGAGTCACTGCAGACCCATGCCCTGTGCTGCAACGTGTCTGCACCCGCTCTCAGGCCTGGGATTTGCTCCACAGAGCTACTGTGGAAAAAGGCCTGTGTAAGCTTTTGTGGGTTGTGAGAGATGGGTGGTCCTGAGGTTAGCTGGTCCCTGATTAATGGCTTTCCATCCTCGCTCCCCTGGCTGTGTTGGTGAATTACATGGGATCCTGGCATCTTAATTTGTGTCAGATCTTCATAAACACATTTTCTCTCTAGCTTGCTACTCCTGTCCCTTGGGCACAGTTGAGAAACTTCTTTCCTGGAGGCTGTGGAGAATACTAGGAAAGTCTTCCATGGTTTCATATGACTTGTTTTGCCAGTTAATGAGTTTCTTAGGGTTTGCATAAGGAGTATGGCTCAGTCATGGAATGGGCTTTAGTATATTTCTGTGAGCAGCCCCAGAGTATCTCTTTCCTTTTCTTTCCCTTCACAGATGTTCCTGCTGTGCTCCCTTCTTGCTCAGTTTCCACTGGCCACCCCCCAGCCCTCACCCCTGGTCTGTCCCTGCCTTTGCTGCTGTTCCAGTCTGTCCGATGTTGCTGTCCCCGAACTGTCCTTCTTCCCAGACCTTCCCATCTCACTGCTCTGTTCAGGAGCAGCAGCTGAACTGGGTGTCCAGGGCAAGGGTGTCCAGGGAAAGGGCATTGCCTTATCTGTGGCTGCAAGAGAAGCAGTAATGTGAGTTGTAAGGAATGGCTAATGTCTGTATTGCTGTCTTCAGCTGCATCAAGTCCTGGTTCAGCTTCAGGCAGGTGAGAAGGAGCAAGATTTCCCCTCTGCACCAATCCAGGTCTCCATCAGTGTCCAGCTCTGGAGGCTGCCTGGCTGTCATGAGTTTCTGGCAGCTCTAGGTAGGAAAACACTTCTTTCTGTTGCCTCTCTAAACCCATTGCTGATGTTTCGTGTGGGGGCTCGAAGCAGTGATGAAACTCACAGCTTCACATTTGTCTGTCTCCTGCAGTCCAGACTGCATTTGCCAGATTCCAAGGTGTGTGCTCTTCAGCTCCGTTTCTGTGAGAAAACCTGGAATTAATAGTAAATGGCTTGGCATGTAGGGCCCTGTCCCCTGAGACATCTATCATATATTGGTATTATCATTCCCCGAAAACTCCAAATAATTTACAACTAAAGAAGTGTTGACAGGAGTGGTTTGTTAATGAGTGTGTGTGTTCCCAGTCCAGCGCCAAAACGGTCCCAACACCTGGAGAAGGTGTGTTAAACAGTGATAAATAACAAACAACAAACTGCACTGAGAGGTGAAGTCATCCTTCCACGGGTGCTGCAGGCTGTCATACCTCTCTGTTCTGTGTTATAAATGAGATTACTCCTATTTGAGACAGAGGATCTTTGTGTGAGCTGTGATTTTCTGTTCCATGTCCCACTACAGGTTTTGACCTTTGTGAAGTTGGCCAAGAGGAGGTCATTCTGAAAACTGGGAAACAAGCTACCAGGAGGACCATGCACTTTGCTCTACAATCCTTGCTGGCACTTTTTGGTAAAGCTGCTTAGACTAGTTTTTGCTCTTGTGTCATCTGATGATTTGATTAGAATGGCTCCTGCTGAAAGCTCACACTTGCTTACGCCTTTGCATAGGTCACACATCACATACATCACACAGAGCAAATGTGATCAGAGACTGGAGCAAACATTGTTTTTGTATGAGAAAGACTCGTCTGAGCAGAGGCTAGACTTAAGAGTCCAGCAACTGGAAGACATAGAACTCATTCTTGGTTTTGAGATATAAAACGATAAATGGACAACTTCCATCTAGGAAACCTGGACAGAGATTCTTGCCTGGGCTGTGCACTTCTTTCTCCTTACCTAAGTAGTAGTTGGTAGTTCTGCGGTAGCATAGAGCCTGGGGGCATTTTTGTAGCATTTTCTCTTAATTCTGATAGAATGTTACCTGGTTTATTTGATTTAATGTTGCATCTAGAGGCATGTTTGTACATACTATTGTCTTTTCTTTTTTAGATTCTACGGAGCTGCCCAAGCGCCTTAGCCTGGACAGTTCCTCATCACTGGAGTCACTGGCTTCTGCTCAGTCTGTTTCCAACCCTGTACCCCAGTATCAAAACCCTCCATTCTCTCCTACTTGTCCAGAGAGCATTGCCTCAGATGCCATTTCTGTGTACAGCCTGAGCTCCATTGCTTCTTCCATGAGCTTTGTTTCCAAGCCAGAGAACATGGTGGATGGGGCAGGACACAGAGGACGCCAAGATTATGAGAGGCCCAAGAATATTTATCCACACAGGTCTGCAGCTCAGAGCCAGCTGTCACCACAAGCCACTGCAGCCAGCAAAGATGAGGAAGAGTATGAAGGTTTCTCTATAATCAGCAATGAGCCTTTGGCCAATTACCAAGAAAATATAAAACCGAGATTTTCCCCTGATCACAAACAGCCCAAAACTAGTCAAAACGGAGGCATTAAAGTGTCTGTCAACTCCAAAGGGAGCATAAGCACTCCAAATTCTCCTGTTAAAATGACTCTCATCCCCAGCCCAAATTCACCTTTCCAAAAAGTTGGGAAACTTGCAAGTTCTGATACTGGGGAATCTGACCAGTCTAGCACTGAGACTGACAGCACCGTCAAATCCCAGGAAGACAGTAACCCAAAGCTTGATCCGCAAGAGTTGGCCCAAAAAATTCTGGAGGAAACTCAGAGTCACCTCATTGCCGTTGAACGTCTTCAGAGAAGCAGCAGCCAGATAAGCAAGAGCAACAGCTCGGACGAGGGAGCTCCCAGCCCGGCCGGCGTGTCTGCCTTCCGCTCCTCCGAGACCAGCGCCTTCAGCCGGCCCCTCAGCTCCGGCCAGAGGAATCAGTCCTCACCTCTTGCCATTAAACCAAAGCCTCCAACGAGGAGTTCATCCCTCCAGAAGGTGAGCTCTGGCTATAACAGCCCCACAACATCGGAGATGTCAAACAGAGAAGGCACAGGCCAGTACAGCGGGCAGCCATCTCCAGGTTGTGATTCACATGCGTCCCTAACCGAGCAGCCTCCCTTTAAACTCAAGTACCCCAGCTCTCCTTATAGTGCTCATATTTCTAAATCACCCCGAAATATCTCTCCGAGCTCAGGGCATCAGTCTCCTGGTGGCAGCACTCCATCTCCTGCTCTTTCTTATTCCTCAGCTGGTTCTGCTCGCTCAAGCCCAGCTGATGCCCCAGACATAGACAAATTAAAATTGGCTGCCATCGATGAAAAAGTGCAAGCAATTCACAACTTAAAGATGTTCTGGCAAAGCACTCCCCACCACTCCACTGGCCCAATAAAGATTCTCCGAGGAGCTCCCGGAACAATGACTTCTAAGAAAGATGTCCTCAGCTTGCTCAATTTATCTCCACGGCACAGCAAAGAAGAAAATGCAGAGAAGCTGGAACTGAAGGACCTGTCTATTGGGCAACACCTTGCTGCTTCGCCACAGAAGATCCCTCCAAATGGACACAGACGCCCTGAGACCACAAATGCCATGACATCAGCTCATTCCTCACCTGGCAATACTCTGGGAGCCGTGCGTCCCCTGAGGCTGCCAGCTGGGAATGGGTATAAATTTCTGTCACCAGGAAGATTTTTCCCTTCCTCCAAATGTTGAAATGTCCCAAGTACCAGCTGATGACTTACAGTCTTGTTAAAGTATTTGCTTCTGCCCACTTGCCTTTACCAAAACAGAACCAGTAGCTAAGCAGCCGTGGTCATGCCCTCAGCTGGCAGTGCCCAGGGATGGGACAGGCTGGCCTGCTGCCACTGTGGGGGCATCTGGTCTCACACACATGGGTTTTCGTTTCCCTTATCAGGACCTTGGCCAGACTCACCTGATAACAGGTTCTTTGTAGTATTCAGTATTTTCAGCAGCAGGTGCAAAGCATCTGGTTGTCTGTTCGTTAAATACTGGCTTTTAAGCCACCTCCTTGTATTTCTTAACCAGAAGTTTTACAGCTGGCTTTTTGTACAGAAATTATACATATCAGGGGTTGGAGAGGAAAGGGAGAGGAGGCAGAACATTCCTGTGTACCACAAAGAACATGTGTACAAATCCCTGCCTGGAGAAAGATGAGCCATTTACTCAACTGCTTTCAAAGGCTGACAGAGGAGAAGACCACATGCCTCTAGATACCTCTGCCAGGTTGGCCAAACCAGAAACTGCTGTCAGTAAAACTCCATAGCAGCAGGATCTGGCAGTTCTGTTGCAGCATTTAGAGGCTGGTGAAACAAAGACAAGAAGAGAGAGGTGCCCCGTTCTAAAATCTGCATCTCAGGTAGCTTTTCTGGAGGGAAACCCCTCAGATGAGACTTTGCTGGTTGGTCTGCTCAAAGGAAATGTTTGGGCCTAACAAACCAGGTGAGCCTAAGTGTGAGGTAGTGAGTGTGTGTCAGAGAGACAAGTTCTGGTTTTGTTGAGTGCTTTGGTCTCTCTGGCACACGACATTATGAAGGTGAACATTTTATCCTGGAAAGTATTTGGGCAGTACTTACGTCTATGTCTGCTCAGTGGACACAGAAAAGGATCACAGATGCTGCAGCTCAGAACATTGTTTTGCAGTTCCACGACAGGCAAGAATGTGACATCAGTGTGTGTGATTCAGACATCACCTGACCAAAAAAATCCCTCCTTGATCCTGCTAAATCCTTGCCAGGGCTCAGCGCAGGCAGGTCTGCGAACCCTTTCCCTGCTGTGGAGGCAGGTTTCCTTCGGAGCAGGTGAGGAAACAAGTTTCATTTGGAGCAGGTGCCCCAGTGTAAGCAGCTGTTGGTGCAGCCGGAGCCAGAACGTGAGGCAGCGAGCGGAGGGGCAGGATGCAGAACCTGAGTGCCCTCTGACGTGTGCAGGAAAGGGGACCAAGAGCACCCCCAGGGTGATGTGTACAGCCAGCTTCCCTAAGCTAGCTGGGGTTTAGGAGTTAGGGGTCAGGCTGGAGGTGGTTTCCTAGTGGCTGTGGAATGCAGTGATGGGATCGGGATCCCAGTGATCATTTACGTGCACTGAAGCCATGGGCACCAACCCCGCCACGTGAGCTCAGATCCACGCAAGGCATTCACAGGCCATGGGCTATGAAGTCAGAGCACTGGATCACCAAGGCTTTTGGTGTCTATTCTGCACTCCCAGAGCTGGCTGAGTGACTGAAGGCTAATCACTTCACCTCTCCGTGCCTCGTCTTCCCTTTCTATCTAAATGGGGATAGTAATACTTACCTACCTACCTCACAGAGGTGTTGTGAGGCTGAATACATTAGGCCCTGAGTTTTAGCTGGATCTTAAGTCAACTTCCAGTCTTGCAGCTGAATGAAAAGTGCAGGTGGCTCTGTGGATGTACCAGAGGTACATTGCTGATGCAAACGATTGTTGTACTTAGCATGGCTGGATGCTCTTGTTGTAAATGTGGATCTGATAATTAGAGATTTTCTTAGGGATCTTGGAGGAAAAGCATGATAGCAGGGCAGAGAATTCAGTTCTGGTATGGAAACATGAAATTGCTTAGGCTCAGCTTACTCACAGGGCATAATCAGATGCTTGCTGTGAGAATATTCTGGAATCTGCTGGTTTCGGGAGAATGTTTTCCTTCTTATCGTCGCAAGAAATGAACACAAGCACTAAAGGCAAAGGATACTGGGCTGGGTTGTTACAGCCAGCTAACAAGGGAGAGGGGATCACCAAAGTTTTCAGTGCAGAGAGAAAGAGTAGTTACCTACTCATACACAATGTAGCAGAACAGTTAAGTCAATCTGTTCAACTCATGGTGCAAGTTATTTGTCTGTACATGACATCTTCCTGTGATGGTTTGGTGCTAAACATCACCTTTGTGTCATTTGGCAGGAACAATTAGAATAGTGGGCCAAAATGAGTCAGCACAGCATCTGCCCCTTGTGGAGACAGTGATGCTGTTGATCGTGCCACTTGCTGTGGTCACAGGACTGCTGAGAGACTTCATGTGACCTGCTCTGTTTCTAACCAGCATAAACTTCTTGAAACGACATCCCAGGAACACCCAGGATGGAAGTGGGCAGCTTTTTGTTTATAGCAACAGCAAATACTCCCTGTAGTGCTGCATAACATGCCAGAAATAAACCTCTTTGTTGTAGTTTACTTCCATAACTAAAGGATCTTTTAACCTGTAGAAATTCTATGCTGCCATTTTGTTACAACCCGTTTCTGTGCTCCAGCAGGTTTCATGCTGGCTTAAAGCTTTCAGACAGAGCTAAATTGGGGTGGGGGGTGTGGGGGAGTGGTTCTTCTGTTGTTGTTTTTAAGGAGGGGGGAGCATTAGAAGCAGGGAAGGGTTCAGATGTAGAGAAAGTTCAGTATTTGGGAATTTGATGTTGTATAAATATGGAAGGTGAGTGTCACTAGAACAAGTCTTTTGGGAAATAGGTCTCCGTTGACTTGGCACGGGTCACTTCCATTGGCTTGCCGGGAGCCATGAAATGCATGCTTACTCGTGGCTGGGAGACACTGCACACCTTGTCCCTCACTCCTCCACCTCCTGAATGAGAAACAACCCCTTTGTGCGGAAAGAAGTTTTATCAGGTTTGCCCAATACGTGGAGAAATTCAGGAAATGAAAATCACATGTTCTTCATTTGCTGTTAGAATTCCTTCTGTGGGTTTAATGCATTTGTCGTTGTTGTATTTGTGCATGGTACAAGTGACAACACTGCGTAATACAGTGAGCAATAACAATTAGGTATTAACCACTTTCACATTAAACCTGCCACATGCAACCATTCCCCAAGGCCATAGAATGTTTTGGTTTTGCCCTGTACGTTTTACTGTGTGAGATTTCAGATTTTTTTATTGACTGTCTTTAGCTCCAACTAAATGGGAACAGTAAATAACCCCTGTGATCAAAATATGGTTTAATTTGATTTTGTTGGTCAGCCTGTACCTCTGGCCTTATATTGGTTTTCCTTCTCTTTAATCATACCTTACTGAAACAAGGAAAAAGCATTGAGGGGGTGCTATACCCACACATATCACTCTAGGCCATGTTTTCTTTCATTAGGGCAAGCTCGTTCTGTGAACATCTGTTCCAAGTTGCAGAACAGATCCAGGGGCACAGAGGTGTCTGTGAATCTGTCAGGAAGCACTGGTAGTTTCAGCTGGATGGTGATAATGGGTTTGAGCAGTTTCGGGTTCATTGCATTGCCATGCTGCCCAGCAGGGCTGCACGTGTGTGTGGACACTTGTCCCCTCAGCTGCAGAAGAGCACTGGAGACAGTGACCTAGAGAGGATGGTCAGCAGAGGCTTCCCAGCAGCAGCCCTTTGGCACTCGCTCTCCCTGTGTGCAGTGTTAGCCATGTTTGGCCTCTATGGACTTTCTTTGTAAATTAAAACTCTGTTTCCAGACAGCATTAAACTTTTTATATTATGAAATTTACCATGTAAAAAGATTTTCATATTTTTATTGAAATTGCTAAGGCATTTGGCCTTTCTTCTTTGTGATTTCAGTGTCTATTAAAGCATGAGTTCTCTCAGTGCCTCAGTCTCTTGATCTGGAAGGATGTTGGGGAAGGGCGTTGGTTGGCTCGCCGCTCTCTGCCAACACCTAGCTCCCTCTGGAACTTTCCTCCCCTTTTTGTGCAGGGTAGTGTTCCTGTTACCAGTGCTCATTGTCCTTTTCCTGACAGGTGGTGGGAGAACCAGTATGTGCTCGTATCTCTCTTGCAGTCAGCAGCGAAAGGACACGCAGGGCTGGGAGGAGCTCTGAGGGTCTCCCAGCTCCCTCTGGTGTGAGAACCCAGTGCTGAAGGGACGAGATTCTCCCCATACCGATGCAAGGTGGAACTTGATGAGTTAAATCTTCCTTCTGCCCCCATGTGAAAGGTGCCCTTGTACTTAAGGGAAGTTCTGGAGACACGTGAAGCTAAACACACAAACCTGCATTGGGACTGCAGGACCTTGGCACGCTCGGCTTTTGAGAGCAGCCAGGAGCCATTGGCAGTGCTGGTTCTGCCACAGGGTGAGCCTGGGCTGGAGCCCTGCCATGAGGAGCAGCTCCTGGGGAAGCATTCCTTCCTCGAGTGGGGCTGTGGTGGAGCTGGGCTCAAGTGGTTTGTCTGTGCCAGGTCTGCAGTCAGCAGGATGTGGCTGCTCGGTGACACTGTCGTGTGTGGCAGGGTGCAGCTGTAAACAGAGGGTTTGGGGCGAGCACGCACTGCAGCTGACTGAGCTAACACGAGACAAATGTTGTCCATATGGGGAAGGAGCAGCAGCAGGGACTGCATGCTGCCAGTGTTTTAGAAAACCAAATAAAGGAAAATCCTGAATGCTTGGGGAAACAGAGATTTACAACTCCCTCCCACTGTGCCCCAGCACAGCCCTGATCACTGCTGTGCCTCATGGCCAGAGCCAGTAGAGGCCTGAGTCACCATTCAAGGACCTCCATGGAAATATGTGTGCATAGAAGAGCCTGCTGATGGTTTTCCTTGCAGCTATTGTTGTGGGGGAGGAGTGTTTGGCAACACTGAATTTTATCTGGATTTCTGCTCTCCTTTGTGTAAATGCCTCATTGGTTCTGGCTCCTGGCAAAGGAAACATGGGGGACGATGGCTTCTCTGGGGAAAGGGGAGCCAGGAGGGCTGCAGAGAGGGTCACAAGTCACCTCTGGGGAAGAGGATGTGCCATGGGAACACAAGTGTGGAGCTTGTGGTTGTTTCTTTCTTTCCAGTTTACCTGGTTTTATGTTTGTATGTGCATTTCAGAGGGAAAACACAAGTCTGCATGGCTGTGGAAAACTGGGGAAAAAATGAAAGCTAATGCTCAGGAACTGGAAAGCAAATCAATATATTTAAAATACATTATTTTAAGTAAATCCCGTAGTTTCACCTGAATTACAATTTTTAAAATCCTCAAAGTGGAAGTATGTTCCCTGGCTGCTTTGTTCTTAGGACAACGCTTAGCCATAGGATAACTTCAATTGCTATGGAAACCAGGATAAAGCCAAATTCAACACACAGAACATGCCCTGGTTCCTCCAATTCCCCTGCCCCTCAACTAGGACCCTCTGTAGAACTTGTCCCTGCCCCAGCACCCGAGGTACCACTGGAATTCCTCTTCTCCACGAGCAGTGTTCCAGGTTCCTCACAGCCTGGAAGGGCTCCACTTGGGGCTGATTTCAGCCTTCTTTCAATGTTTCTGAGCTTTTAGACCTGCAGACTCCTTTCATTTTGTATTTTTTAATGCCAGTTGAAGGTCGAAGCCCCAGCGTGGCCGTACCTTGTTTGGTTGTCAGGTCGCTATTGATTCCTGTCGTTATTGATTCCTGTCGTCGATCTTGTGACTGCGATGGAGGCTAAAAGAAATGGTCTCGCAAGAGGGCGGCATTGGCCGCGGAAACCGAGTCTGCTACAGCTTTGGTGTGGTTTCATTTGCGTGGCAGTACACGGGCAGTCCAGAGCTAACAGGAATCCGCGGGTAAAAGGATTTTGCTTGAAACAGAGCGCAAAAGGGAATTTTAGCTTCCCCCCGCGTGGCAGAGGCAGAGGAGGTGGCCGGCAGCGGCAGAGCGATGGCGATGGCCGCACTCGCCGACAGGGCTGTCGCCAGGGCAGCGACGGTGCCAAAGCAGGCGGTGCTCGCTGTGAGAGCGGGGACGGGCCCTGGGGCGACCCCCGACAGGGACCCGGGCTCCCCGAAATTCATCAACGCCGCAGCGTCTCCCTTCCCGCACGCAGGGAAGGCGCGGGGGGTGACCCCATTCGGCAGCGGCGTCCGTCAGTGAGGGCCCGACACCGCCGAGCGGGCAAACGGGGGTGTCCGGCACGGGCCAGTCCCCGACGGCCAGGCGATGCAGAAGATGCGTCCCGCCGCCGTTGCCCGGCCCCATCCCCATGCCCGGCCCGCTCTCTCTCGCCGTTCCCCAGCCCCGCACGCCCCACACCGGTCCCCGCCTGCGGCGCCGGACGATGACGCCATTGCGCCG
>VZTN01002614.1:1274109-1299119 GCA_013400515.1 Erpornis zantholeuca | reverse complement strand
GCTCCTCCCTGCGCCGGTGCCGCCGTCGCCGGAAAGGCCGTTCGGCACCGCCGGGACGCGGCCCGGGTAGTGCCGGGCGATCTCTGCCCGGAGCGAGGGAGCCGCGGCCCCGCACCGGCAGCTCCTCGAGCTCCGTCCCTCGGGTCGTGTTGACCGCAGGTCCCCGCGGAGCGCACGAGCCTCGCCGGGTCCCGGGCGGTTTCTCCCGTTTTTCTTTAGAAAGCAGCTCGGATGGCAGTGCCGACAGCCCCGGAGTGGGGCCAGAGCCCTTCCCTGCTCCCGGTTTCTTGTTCTGGTGACACCGGGAGCTCCCCGCCCCTGGGTAGATTTTTCCCGTGGGGGCTCCTGCCACCCAGCTACGAGCTGGTTTGTTCCTCTCTCCCACCTTTTGGCTGCTAATGACTTCAAAGTCCAGTAACTGTAGCCTCAGTGGTAGTAAAGGTAATGTGTAGGTTCAAAAGTTTGTAAACAAATTTAGCATAACACGAAGTTATTATGACAGCTGGAAGTAGATCCCAGATTTCTTGTCTCTTTTGTGCAGCCTCTACCGTCTTCCACCCATTTTTTTTCCTTTTGTAATGTATCTGGCATTGAACTTCATGGGGGTTTGTTGCATTATATCCAAAGCCTTCCTGTCACAGAGATATCAAAAGAGAAAACTCGAATTTGCTCCTTTTGACACTTCTTTCTTGAACGTCTCTGTTATATGTCTGCAAACGAAGTCTTAATGATTCATTTTATTGAATTTTCTCTTTTTCTCTTTCAGCCGAGTGGTTTTACCTTGCTCAGTGCAAGAGGTATGTCCTCATCCTCCCTGCTTTATTCAGGCTGAGGGGTGGGAGGGGATTTTTGTGTCAGAAATCTGACCAGCCTAGAGCCAAACGTTCCTTGTGCTGTGGCTGCCCCACCTGACAGAGATGAGTGACACAGGTGTGAGCCCTGTTCTGAGCAAGGAATTTCCAAGGAAACCAATACAGCACAGAGCCTTGAGGTGTTCTGAGCCCTCCATTGCCACCAGAGCAGGTGTGCCCTGGAGCAGCACTTTACTGCTGATCTGGCACTGAGGGACTCCAGGACTTTTCCTGAAGCCACAGGTGCAGGAATTGTCTTCCCAGATCCGAAGCCAGCGATTCAAATTGCACTGAAATACATTTAAGTGGAGTCATGATAGGATGTCTGTCACAACAGGGCATCGAACTCTGAGGGAAATGTTCCACTTGTTCTGCAGCGTGCATTTCCTGGGTCCTGGAAGGACAGTGTTGAGTTGGTTGAAAGTGTGAATTGGGAAGGCTCAGAGCTGGAAATCGGTCATCTCAAAATCTGTCAACTCAAATTTGATATTTCTTGATGCAGCAAAGAATGGCAAATATGCTTTGCTCTTAGGATAGGAAGAATGAAGCATAACAATTACAGTGTGCCCCAGAGTGTTGGGTTGTTGTGGAGAAACCTGGGTGCAGACCTGGTGTTTGTGAGCTGCAGATCAAAAAGTTGTCAGAGTTTACTGAATATCTTTTGTATGGTGTATTTTACTTTGCTGCTAATCTTTTTCGTACTACCCAGTTTTCACAGGAAACAGCTAATTTTTTAAAAATGTGTTAGAAGTTTTGGCCAACCTTAGTGCTGACATTTGACCTCTCTTTCCTTTTCAGTATCAAGTTGGGCAACTTTATTCTGTGGCAGAAGCCAGCAAAAACGAAACAGGAGGTGGGGAAGGAATTCAGGTCTTAAAAAATGAGCCTTATGAAAAGGATGGCGAGAAGGGACAATACACTCACAAAATCTATCATTTAAAGAGGTGAGAAAAGCCTTGATACATGTTGTAGTCCCTTGGTATTGAGCTAGTAATGTTTAAATGAGCAAGGTGAGAGTATCCTTCCATTGTTTGCTATTCTGGGACACTTGTCTGTTTTCCTGCTGCTTTGTAATTTGCTGAATTGTGCACGAGTGCTCTGATGAGTGGGAAAATGTGAAATGCAGTGGATTTTTAATATATGGGATACATGTCTGGGACAGCTGAAAGAATTGTGTTTGCTTGCTCTAGACTGGTGTCAGAGATGAGTGGGACATAAGGTTCCTGCTGCAGGAGCTGGAGGTGAGGGCTCTGTGCTGTGCTCTTCCTCAGCAGGAGTCTTTGCTGCTCTGCAAGGGGAAGGATAGCACAGCTTTCGTTGTGATCACACAGCTCTCTCTCAATTACCTCATTATTACCTTTTCCCATTTTTTTCTTAATTATGTTGTGATCAGGAAGGTTTTTTGAAATTCCTGTGTATTTCACTGCAGGTGACAATGTACATCATAGCCCCTCAAATGCTTGGGTAGAGTGTGCCTTTCTTATTGGAGTGGAAGAAACCAATGAGGAATTTCAGCTGGCAGAATTTTAAACATTGTCCTTGTTTTTTTTCCCAGTAAAGTCCCTGGGTTTGTAAGGATGATTGCTCCAGAAGGCTCCCTGGTATTCCATGAGAAGGCCTGGAATGCGTATCCCTACTGTAGAACAAGTGAGTCTCTCCTGTGTCTGTTCTGTCATTGGTGTTTGTGCTCTTATATGTGAGACCTTTCAGAAACAATTGTATCTAATACTCTGTGTTTTCTTTTCCTTTTCATTGCACCTGTTTCCAATGACACCAGTTGTGACAGTGAGTATTTGAAATCCTACCTGTCATATATTGGGGGTTTTTGAGATATATTTTGTCTGTTACTACCACCACAATTGCCTGGCTCCAGCCTGTGATATGTGCCTTGCTAGAACTCCTAGTGTAGAGCTCCCTTTTATTGTATTTGTCTGTACCTGGCTATAATTAGAACTGTAATTTGTCAGAGAAATTATTTCATTTTCTATGTCTTCTTTTATGCCTTTAATTACCTTTACAGATGCATAATGTCTACCCTGGTAAGACATAATGCTAAAAAAAGTGGGAGGGGAAAAGCAATGTATCAGAGGCTTCTACACTCCTGAAGGCAGGAAGAGCACTGAAATGGAATCAGTCCCTACCTGTCTGAAATGCCATTGCTGTAAAGTGAATTCCTGCCTCAGTTAAAATGGGGTAACTGGGAATCTAAATGGATCAGCACAGCTCAGGATTTGGGGTTTTTTTTCTAAGATGCATGGCAGGCACATCATTAAAATTTTCATGCCATTTTACATGTTTTGGTGACCTGTTTAATGAAACATTCTGAGTTAAATGTTAAACTGCTTTATCTGCTCACTTGCAAACATGGTTTAGATTGTTACCAGGTGGATGTGACACAAGGAGTAACAAGTGAGTTTGAACTGTTGAGCTTGACTCATCATGATACCTGTGCTCACAGGAGTGTGCCCTTTGACTTCTGGAATCAGCAGGGCTCTGTCCTTGTCTCTAGATTTGGTGGCAGCTGGACCATTATGATCCAGCTTTATGATTGTAATTGTGCTGTATAGTAACATCTAACTGTAGGAATAATTGAAAATTGTTTGAACATGGAGGTAAAGAACTTCAGGGTTGAGGAAGCAGGACAGCAAATGGCAGGGTTATTTCTCTTGGTGTGCACAGGTAGAGCTGGATTTCTTAAACATGACTGTTTTTAATTTAGTACTCACTGCTCTAGTTTAAGATTATCATGTACCTATTTCTGTGTGTAGGTAAGGGGGCTGTTTCTCTGGTAATTTAAAGACATTGTGTTGCTAGTTGGGGATTAGGAGTGGCTTGTTTGTAGATACTGTTTATCTAAACTTAGAGCAGAGAGGTGTAATCAGATTTGTGCTTTTTGCTTTTAATTTTTACAGAATGAATACATGAAAGATGACTTCTTCATAAAAATTGAGACCTGGCATAAACCAGATTTGGGAACAACAGAGAACGTGAGTTGGGGTTTGGATACCAAGCCTTGATGCAATTGTACAGTTAGTACAGATAAAGTATTTTATACCTGGTAATGCCTCAGCAGTGAGTAAAGCAAGAAAAGCATTTTTCAGGTCCTTGCAAGATGGTCAAGCTGTCTCATCTAAGTGGGGCCAAGTACAGGAGAAGGGACTTGGGTTTTATGTTTAGAGGTCAATACAGATACAGATGCTTGATTCTCATGCAGATACTTATACCGCTTTTCAGCAAGTTTTTTTTTTTTTTAATTTCATGTTCTTTTAGCTTAGACAGGCCCCTGATAGTTAGGCTGACAAGTTTATTTGGAAACAGGTTTTACAACAGGTTTCACAAGAGCATTGGAGTTGATCTGTGTATGCTCTGTAGTTACACATTGAAGCTGCCTCTGTAAATTGTCCCAGCTGGCAATGTTCATGTTTTCCTCCCCAGACAGTCAGTTTGGTTCATGTGTCACTTCAGGAAAATTTTGATCTTTGAAAACATTTCTAAACCATCCAGAGAGGCCTAGTTGTCAATCTGTTTCCAGTGCTTGGGTGAGCTGTAGCTCTCGGTGTGCTACACAGAAGGGGGATTGTTTTTGGACAGCTCTGCTGGCTGTAACTGAGTTTAGGTGTGCTGGACAGACCACAGGTGTGGAGCTGATTCCATCCTCACACCTTTACACACTCAGACTACACCTGGTCCACCTTCAAGGCAGTCCTATGATTCCGGGAACCTATGAGAATGGAATCTGCATATTTGCAATTAGAATTTATACAACTTCTTTCTAGCTCGAGAAGTTAATGCAGATTGTGGAATGGGTAATGGTTCTAATTAGATCTTGATTTCATTAGCACTAACAAATGTGACAGATGAATACAGCTTAATCGTAAATCCAGGTTGTGATGAATGCACAAGAAGTGAAGGCTTTGTGCTGGTTTAAAATTGATTAGTGAGTGAATTAAACTATAATTGTAGGATTCATTCCCTTTGAGAAAGGCAGAGGAAGAAAGGGTAGGTTTGGAGAATGCTGCCTTTACTGGCACATGTTCTGCACAAGGTAATTCCCAGCATGGGAATAATTCCTTTTTCTTTTTTTGCAGGTTCACAATTTAGATCCAAACACATGGAAGAGTGTTGAGGTTGTCCACATTGACATTGCAGATAGAACTCAAGTAGAACCAGGAGTAAGTAATTGTTCAGCTACTGGGACTGGGATGTTGCATGCAGCTGATTCCACTTGTGCTTTGTGTTGGTAGTGAATGAGCTAAAACGGTGTGGATTTCACCCAACAGAGACATGAAAAGTGTGTTGCACAGAATCATTCATTTATGTGCCTGCTTTACTTCTTCGGTTTTACAGCTGATTCTTTCTGCACATCTGGCTCTGCTGGGGATGTTGTCTGGTTTGTTAAATTGTAACAGCTGGACTGTTGGATGTGCAATATTTTCTGGACAGTAGGGAGATGGTAGGCACGAATATGGAGACTGTGTTTGCACAATAAATGTGATTGTCTTGGTTTTGTGCAAGGAGAGGCTCTTTATACTGTTTAACTGTTGTTTTCTGGAAGTAGATACTTGGATATCCTCCATTCAGGGGAGAGGACTTCCTTGGAACTATTTTCAGTACATTATCCTCTTTTTTTCTTTTGTATATGTGACCTACAGAGTATCAAAACTGAGTGCAGAGTGGTCTCATCCAGAGTTTTACATCTCTTCTAATGTTTCTGCATTTCTGTTTCCTTTTTATTAACTTCTACTACCATTTCCACCTTTAGCAAATATTTTGAGCAGATATTTTGATTCAAATTCACAGTATAGCCCATTCTTCTGTAGGAATTGTGTTGGGATTAATTTTTACCACATGATTCAAATTTTTATTTCTGTTTAATCTCCCAGAAACTCAGTTTTGAAAAGTTCTGGCTTTGTGCTTAAACTCTTAGCACACCCTAGTAACTCTGAGTTGCCTGCAGATTGACACCCTTGCTGTTTACCTGTTTTGTCCTTCTGGGATTAGACATCAGGAATTCTCTGGGACCCACACTTGGAGTCTCTTCTGTTATAAAAGTCTGCAGTTTCTGGCCTTTATCTTCTCTCTCTTCACTTCTTAAGACTTCAATGGAGACACTTTATGCTGATATCTTTATCAAATTTAGGTAATGAAACTTGATTTTTTTTTTTTCTTGGAAGTTCAGCTAAATCATAAAAAAATTGCCAAGATTGATATGCTGGCTTTGTGCCTTCAGAGAAGGCTGCTGGTTGTGGAAAGTAAATGTCCCCTAAAAAGCATCACCTGTTTCCCTTGTGTTCTGTTTGTCCAGATGTTCTTTTCCTGCAGTTTCTGCATCTTTGTTCAGTGATATTCAAGCAATCACCAGTTCACTCTGTGGGTTAATGTCTGAAATCATGTGCTTTTTGTGGTTTTGGGGTTTTTTTGTTATGATGCTTGTTTGGGAATTATCATTCTAGATGGCTGGGTGGGTTTTTTTTGGTCTGCTCCATTTTTTAGGGAAAAGGAATAGTCAGTGTTGCCAAAAGAAAATTTTATTTGTACATTTATCTTCTCAAACATACTTTTACCTGGAAAAGCAGCTCAAATCAATGACCTTGGTTAACAGTAGAACTGAAAGAATAGAGCTCCATGTATAAAATCCAGCAATGTTGAAAAAGTTTTCATGTATTCAAGATGTATCCTTTTGTTCTGTGAATGAACCTTGTCCACCCTCCTGTGGTGCAGCAGTTACTTTCATTTCAGAGCTGCAATCAGCATAAATATGAAAATATAAATTTCTTTAAGCTACTAATGGCATGCATATGCTGACTCGTGCTCATTTAAGTATGTATAGAAATAATGTGGGTGACATCTGTGACTTTCTTTAGATATACATTTAACCCTGCCTTCTCTTAATCATCTCCAGCATGCAGTCTATGTCACTTTATGTTGTTTGTATATAAAAGTGACTTCCCAGGAGAGAAAGACTTTTTGAAGTGTAAGCAAAAATGAACACTCAATTAACATCAGAAGAGGCTGTGGTTTTGGAAACAATTTGTAGAAAAGCAGAGTGTAGTGAAAACAAATTGAAATCAGGTTTATAGCTATTTTTGTACCATGGAGACATGAATGTTTTGTTTAGGTCATAGTGGATCTTTATTATATTACTTGAAAGAAAGTTCTAAAACTACAATTTTGTACAAATCAGTCAGGTTACACATGCCTTAAGAGTTTGGATTTCTGTGTGCTGACCCTTGTTCTACAGTTTGAGGAAATACATTGGAATATAGGAAGTGCTCTTCTGTGGTCTGTAAGGAAGTGTTAAAGTATTCTTGAGTTAAAGAGCTTGATAGGTGGATCTCTCCCATTTCAGACTTAATTTATCTCATGATAGGCAGCTAAGCAGCTCCATGTTATTAGTGCTGAA
Source organism: Erpornis zantholeuca (assembly GCA_013400515.1). Taxonomy (NCBI): domain Eukaryota; kingdom Metazoa; phylum Chordata; class Aves; order Passeriformes; family Timaliidae; genus Erpornis; species Erpornis zantholeuca. Next base: position 1,291,865 of record VZTN01002614.1, on the reverse strand, counting down.
CCTTGGAATCATCATGCAATGACACATCCCATTGAACAGCCTATCTGTGTATAAATATGATGTGCTTTTAGTTTCTTACCCCTCCATTTGTTTTCTATCTCTAAGTAAGGTTTTTTTCATCCTGTCCTGGGTGTTTGTAAATAGTCATCTCTTCCAGCCTCGTTCCTGGAGACCTTTAACTTCTCATTCTGGGCACGGCACCATGATATGTGTCCATGAAAACCTGGCTGATTTCATTTCTCATTTCAACCTTGGCATTCTTTCAAAGCTGATTTCAGGCAATGGTTCCCCTGATAGCTGTGCTGTAGCTGCAGGACTCTTCAGGAGATGGGAGTGATTGCAAGACATTTTTTATTAAAAGCCATTTAGCTAAACCTACCTAAAACACAGGACTGTGTGTCAGTGCAGTGTACAGCAGTGCTGGTGACTGCTTGGTTATAGGATGTGGGAATCATGCACTGAGTTGGGAATATGCCATACTGGGATAAACCTGATTTTGATCTTCTGTTGTGGTGTGAATGAGCACTCTGAGCTGTGGATGATGGCAGAGGGAAGTGCTGGTAGGTGTTTCCTTCCACAGTGACTGTATGTGAGCTTTGTGCTCCATAACACCAGTAATATGTACATTCTCTTGTTTAAAACACTAATGCAATATTGAGCTGGAAAGCTAGAATTTGTGTCCACCTACCTAGTTAGTGTGATGCCACTCCATGTTCAGGAAGTACTTTTCATGGATTTGCAGATCAGGCATCAGAATTGGATAATTTTCATGTTACGTCCTAAAAGTTTTCTTAAAATCATTCTGTCATGTATATATGCTTTGAGTTTTTATACTACTTGATAGAGAACCAAGAGTTCTCAAGGGCACTGTTACCATGCTGAGCATGTCTAAAGACTGAGAATGAGACATGAGAATGAAAAGGAAGTGCCCAGGTTCTGGGTTTGTTGTGATAGTACTTTTATTGTATATAGTTCGCAGTCTCTCTGAATCATTCTTTATAATAGATGGGTGCATTCATGCATATTATAATGAGAATTTAAGCAGAAACTGCTCATGAAATGATATTTGTGTATTTCTTTGAAATGGTTTTGCTCCTCTGTCTTGTTATGCTTCTGCAGGCTGATGTTTGCCTGTCTAGCTTTCCAGAGGGCTTCAGGGGTTTGAGCTGTAATATTTGCTCCAGCAGCTGCCTGTTTTTCTTCCTAAGAAGGACTTGTTGTTGTCAGGAGTTAAGCTCTTGCTGCACAGATATTTTCCTTAAACTCTGCAAAGAACCATTGTTTATTTGTACTTTGGCTCTAGTCCAGTCCTCTTCCCTGCGTGCTGGTGTGTAGAGAAGAGTTCCTACAATGCTCTCCTGTCCATCTAGGCTTTAGCCTATAAAGGGTTTTCCCTGTCCTTTACAGGATTTGGGTTAACTGAGTTCTAAAATGTCTTGGTTCAAAGCTTCTGCCTTGAGCATAGAAAACTTTACCATGACTCATCTCTTTTCTTGGAATTTCTGTTTTCACTCCTGCATTTTACCCATAGATAACATTTTCTTCCCCAGTGTTTCCAGCTGTGGTTATTTTTATGTGGGTCCTAAATGCAAGAGCACAGTTGGTTTTTGCCAGTGTCCCTGTGCAGTGGGAGGTAGGATGGCAGGTAACAGCATCATGTGGGCTTGAGTGTCCCTGGGGTATCCAGACAAATCATTCCACTCCATAAACCAGGCAGATCAAGGCTGCACATGTAGCTGTGTTTAAATGCCTCATGCCCCACAGCACCACAGTGTGAGCTCTGCCTTGGCAGGATGTTCACACAGTGGAAATAAATTCAGGGTCATCTCAATGCAGTACCTGGTTTTGTTTACAACTGGCACTAAGATGTGGAATTCTTGTGTTTCTGTTTGGCACAGTGCTGCCCCAAACCAGCAGCAATTCTGCCAGCAATTAGTTACATAGAGCAAAATTGTTTATCCATTGCTATAGCTTCATCCACTTCCACATCTTCCATCCAGTGCTTGAGTGAAATTTTTAGAAGTCATGATCAGTAATTTGAAACATTCAGTATATTTCTATAAAGCATTTTGCTGTAGTATTTGCATAGGTATCTTAAAGGTGATTTAAATGTCAAGAAAATGACTCTTTCTCCATACAAGGATTGTTAAAAAATAATTTTTAAGGAGTGTATCACATTGAGCCTCCATGACAGTGCAGAACCTGAGCATTCCAGTGGGTCACAGCTGGAACTCCCACAGTATTTGGAAATAACTTATGAGATGAGAAGTCTGCAGCTGGTGGCCAGCCCTGTGAACTGTGTGGCTCCCCCATTCCCTGCTGGGTTCCCGGAGGAGTTGTCTCAGACACAGCCAGTGGCTCTGGCTCAGTGCTGTGCTCGGTGCTGTGGGAAGTGAGTCAGGGTTGGATATTGTGTTCTGCTATGTATTTGCTCTTTGTGATGTCTGTGGAAAGGACATGTGCTTTATTACAGTAAAACCATAAATAAGTGGGTTTTACTAAAATTCAGATGACAAATATGGCTTGTAGTCTTTCTGCAACTATAATAATTCAGAACTTTAAATGTTGCTGTGCAGTGCTCATGCTGGTTCCTCAGGCTGTCCTCTGAGGCAGCTGAAGGGTTGTGGAGCACCATGGCAGCCCCTGCTGAGGTTGGCTGACTGCTGTGTGGGTTCTTCAAACTAGAATGTTGTTTCAGCTTAGAGGGAGAGCTGGAGGAGACTCCTGGTCTGTGGAAGTTTGTAAAACACTGATTAGCAATGGGATTGAAATGTCTTCACTCACTTGGCTGCTTCTAGGAAATATCTGCTCAATTCCTAAACTATATGTTTGAGTCCTCAATATGGAAGTTTGTCTGAACACCCAGTAATGCTTTCTAGATAAATTAGGGTTTCTTCAGCCTATTTTAATATGCAGTGTAGGTAGGTATGTTAAAAGAACTGGGAACAATGAGAGAAAACTGGGGAGAAGAAAGTGTGACAGCTGATGTTCTGTAAGTGAAATCAGATTCCTCTGAGAGGACTTCCCAGATTTTTCAGCTCCATTTGGCTTGCAGTAGGTTTTTGTAAATGTCAGAATGTCTGTGGAAGCATTAACAGTTAATATGTGTAGTCTTGCTCTGTGGATTCAGAATTTAGTCTAGAAGTAGCCTTTGTTCCTCTGTGCTGATGGAAGAATCTGGAGCTGAAAACTGATGTGGTCTTCAGCAGCCAGGAGCTGCTTCTCTTGGAGGTGTTTCTTTCAATTCACGTTCTACAGATTTTGTCCTCATTGAAACTTTATTTAAAACTGAGACCTTAAACTCTGCTAACATTTCTTGGGCTTTTCTGTAGCAGCTACCAAGCATTTGTTCTGCTTTGAAGCAACATAAATTGTTACAGTTGGGTTGTGAGGGTGTAATGGTAATCTTGGATAAATGTTTTTCATACACAGTATAAACCTTGTTTTCACTGAGCCCAGAATTTTTAATCCTTTCCTAGTTTCCATGGCAGCATCTTCATCAAATAACCATTTTCGTACCCAACGTCAATAAAATGAAGTAAATCCATCTGTTGGAAGCATTTGTCCCTTTCAGCTCTGTACCCATTGGCTTTCCCCCTCACCTCACAGGGGGTGAGCAGAGCTGTCCACGGTGAGGCAGCACTGCCCATGATCTGCTCTGCCCCTGGCTCAGGCTGGGATCTCAAAGTTTCTGATTGTGTGAGGGAGTTGCTTCTGCCTTCTTCCCTCATCTTCTGCCTCCCCCACAGTGGCCATGTGTTGCAGCCTGAAAAGCATTAGCACTCTGGTTGCTAAATGATTGCCTTCTCCTCCCCTCAGGGGTCACAGACTCCGTGGGACAGTGCTGATGTCCCAGTGTACACAGCACAGGGCAGCTCTGGCCTGGAGCAGCCCTGGAGAGCTTTGGTGGTGGGAGCAGGTGTGATGGAGCAGCCATGGAGTCAGCCTGGCAGCTCTGCTGCACCTATCCTGCTCCAGAGCACTCAGGGAATTGGTTTGGCAGCCATGAGCAGAAGCTTAACACAGTGGGATATCAAATCTGGGATGTTTTCTGACTCTGACTGTTTTATGTTACAGGACTACAAAGCTGATGAAGATCCTGCATTATTCCAGTCAGTTAAGACGAAGAGAGGACCTCTGGGGCCAAACTGGAAGGTACTGGGAACTCTTGTTACAGCCTTATGAAGTCTATCAGCAGAAGAACGAAGTTCGTGGTTCCTTGAGAACTTGGCTCAACTCCAGTTGAGGAACAAATTTCCTGTGGCCCAGCACATCCCCCATGTGACACCCCAAGAGCAGTGCAAAGTTTGCCAGTACCCCCTGCCAGCCAGAATCGATCCCAGGAGGGAATGGGCTGTGTGTGCCACACCAGAGATCCCCACAGGAACTGAGCAGCCCACTGCTGGGCCCTGGAAGTGAATCACAGGGAGTATTTCAGGAACAAGTTACTGATTAGAATGTTGATTTTCTGTAATAATACTTAGTATTATGTTTTATTAGCATAACAACATGGTTAAATGTAATTATTTAACTATGTATTAATGATATTATTTATCATTCTAATGCACCAATTAGAATTATAATTTCTAATAATTAAACTTTGAAAGTATTAAAACTTCTTTTCTATTACCTCAAACAGAAGGAGCTAGCAACTGATGAGGAGTGTCCCAAAATGTGTGCTTACAAATTGGTGACCATCAAATTTAAGTGGTGGGGACTGCAGAACAAAGTCGAAAACTTTATACAAAAGGTGAGTGCTTCTGCCTTGTGGGGCTGTGTCCATGTGGGGGTTTGAGCAGGAACAGCAAAGCAGTTTCCTGTTGCTCACAGCCAGACAACTCCCATCCATTTCCCCAGCCAGTCAAAGCATTTATGTCTTGGTTTGCTACAAGTGGGGCTTCACTGGTAGTACCAGAACAATTCTCTGCGGAAAAAAAGCACAATCTTCAGGAAGTGGCTGCTCTGGTTTGACTGTTGCCACCTGGGAGCTGGAACAGATTTTAACAACATTCTTCATAATTTTCAAGTAATGTGAATGGCTGAACTTTCTTGAAGCTCTTTTTTGATAGTGAAATCTGTTCATTTTTTCCATGTTAAAGCATTTGAGAAATTGGATGATTTTAAATTGGTCGGGGAGGGGGCTGAACCTGTAGCAGTGTGAAGCAGCACTCACCTGAAGATTTTTAACTCTTCAAACTGAGCAGCTGCTATCACTTCTCCAGCCTTCAGCAAGTTCCTACCTATGATCTAATGCTTGTTTCTCTTCTTAAAGCAAGAAAAAAGGATATTTACCAACTTCCATCGCCAGCTGTTCTGTTGGATTGACAAGTGGATTGAGCTGACTATGGAGGACATTAGGAGAATGGAGGATGAAACCCAGAAGGAGCTGGAAGCGGTAAGAAAGATTATTTTTTTAAGGCTCAGGCGTGTGTGCTCCTACCTGCAGATTTATGTTCACAAACTGAGGCAGGTTGTGTGGTGTCCATCCCTGTGTGTTTGTGTGTGTTTGGGCAATTGCTGATGAGCATTGTGGTCCCCTGAGTGCAGCCCCATGTGCTTCAAGCTCCTGCACTCTGTGCTGTCAGGCTGGAAGTGGCTGTAAGGTAAGTACCTCTGATGTCATTAAATGCAGGATGTGTGCCCTGACTACCTCTGTGTTTATGGCACCACACCCACTGCACAAAGTCCTGTTCAGGGCCCTTTTGTCACTTGTTGGTTGGACCTCAAAGCTGTCACTGTCCTGTTCCATCACGTGTCTTGCTTTGTTTCATTTCTAATCGTCACTAGGTCTGATTACCTTTTCTCTTCAAACATGTTTTCGAGCAAGGTTGTGTCACGTGTCAGCTGTTCTGCTTCTGATTAGCACACCAAACCAAAAAGGAAGTCAGTAAAATCAAGTGAGGTCATGTCAGTTTTCCTGCCTCAGTGGCTGTGAGGACCAAATCCGTGTGGGCTGATGTCTGGGACAAAGCTCAGACACGGGGCACTGTCACTGCTCTTTCCACTCATAAGTAGAGGACTACCATAGGCTGGGAAGGAGGCCTTCTTCTCTAGAGTCTTTCCAGAACATGACCTTTTGCATTAACCTTTCCCAGGTTAAATCCTGCCAGCGTTCTGCAGGTTTTTTGCAGTTCTTGGATTTTGCTGTCGTATTTCCTTTCTATTTTGACAATTGCTTTGTGCCCTAAACCCAGTCAGGTTTCTCAGACACTTTCAGTGTCTTGGTTCTTCCAAGACACAAAGTGTCTTCAGCTACAGTTTGCTGTTTGCATGGTTTGACTCATTGCAGAAAGCTCTAATCACATTGCCCAAGGCTTTGAGCCAGCTGTGGACAGGGTCTGTCCTGGTCTGTGCCTGGTGCATCCTTTCCTATTGGTACCAAACCAGTTGCAGCTCCTCCCTCCCCACTTGTGCCCTCCAGGGACTTTCCAAACTGTGGAACAGCCTGTGTTGTGTAGGGATGTTTCCTGGGTTTGGAAGAAGTGTTTCTTCATGGCACTGTGCTGAGCTGGTAGCACCAAATGTTCTTTTCCCATAAATTGAAGGGTGTGGGTCATTAGCCCCAGAATGTGCTTTGGACAAGGTTGGTGTTCACTCACTCTTGCAGACCTTGTGCTCTCTCATGGGCATTTGGGTATTTTTGGCAGTTGTTCTCTCAAATAATGGGGGTTTCTTCTTGAATTCTAATTTATGCCTGATCCTGTTCCTAGAGCCACCTGTTCCCAGGTGTCTGTGAAGGAGGAAGGGTAATAGCTGTCCTCTCTAAACTGAATTTTGCCAGAAGGGTTCCCTTTTGCACATTCATAGTTCTTCACTTGGACTGAAACAGACTTTATCCAGTTTCCCTGAGCAAGGATAGTGGCAGTGGGGACTGCACACCAGAGGTGTGCTGGAGAGAGGCAGCAGAACCTGACACACCTGTGTGCCTGATGAAATTGTTCCTTTGTGTCTCTGTGGACTGTGGATGTTTTGTTTCACATTTCTCACTGGTAAGTAGTTCCTTTTAAATATTTTTTTTTCCAAAATATTTGCTGCTCTTTTAGTTCTTACCTTAAGCCAAACCCAGCTCACATGTCTCTGAGCATAGCATTTATCCTCATTCTTAAACATCAAACATGTTTACTTAATATTTTCTCATTTTGCAAAGGCAAATAGTTTTTTGCAAATAGCTTGTTGTGTAAGATGTTAGTGTCAGGAGTTTGTGTGTTGTTGAAAAAGTTGGGTTGTTTTGGTTTGTTTATTTTTTTTTCACAAAATTAATGTATTGATGTTACACTAACCCAGATTTCTGTGGATATTGTGAAATGTGAGAGGAGTGGGACCTACTATCTTGGGGTTTTTTCAATTGTTGCAAGAGGGCTACAAACACCTGTAAATGATAAAATTTCAATGGGTTTGTGGTGCAGTGCATTATTGGAGAACGAACTAAGGGCAAAAATGTCACTGCCAAATAATATGAATGCTAGTTTTATCCAAAATAATTTGTCATCTTGTTTCATACTCAACTACCCCATCCATTGTGCTCACCAATAACTGTCATTGTATCCCCAGTACACCACAAAGTGTGTTTTATGGCCAGGACCTCTGGGAAGTGAGTGCTCAGGGATGAGGTGCTCAGTGTGACACAGCTAGGTCCATGCTCCTGTCCCTGCAGAGTGGTCAGGGATGGACAGGGCTGCACCAGGCAGTTCTGTGATGCTGAGAGCCAAACCAGGCACAAATCAGCGCTGGCAGTGCATGTTCTTTCCCACACAGTGTCCTGGTACTCTTCCTCTTCTCACAAACACTTTTTCTTCCTTCTGCTCTGAGCTGATCATTCTAGATTCTGTGCACATTCCAGTTCTTTTGTTGCTCCTGTGCTTCATCTTCAGTCGATTTTTATAGTCAGGATATCTGCTTTTGTTACTTTCTGTTACTCTCTGAATCCTCATCAGTGTTCTTCCAGAGCTCCTCTATCCCGGTCCATCTTTTTCTCACTGTTTATGTTTCACTCGGTGGATTCTGTCTCTGGCTGCTGGAGATGAGAAGCACCTCTGCTCCATGAAACATGCATCAGCTCATCAGTGCAGAGTAGGAAAGCATCTGGTCCAGCCAAAGCCCTGTGACCAACCTCTCTAATGCCTGTGTGAGGGTAGAGATGCCACACTGGGTATCCTGAGCAGTGGTTCCATGGTGCAGCATTGTGGCCTTGGTAAAAATCCAAGCAGCATTTTTTACAGCTGCTCTCCAGTTCCCAGGTCTCCTTGCCAAAAAGAAATACCATACCATGTCCAAACCCCCTGAGCTGTAGCTTGTCCTGGCCCTGGCCAGGGAGAAGCAGTTCCTGGCCCTGTAGGTCATTCCTCCTCTCATACTAACCACGGCACGACAGGTTCTGTGTGTGGAGCTCACGTTTTATTTCACTTCAGATGCGTAAGAAGGGTTCCGTTCGAGGCACTTTGGCTGCGGACGTCTAGAGGAGTTCTCTGTAGGTTCTGAGGCAAAGCGAGCTGTGTAAGTCAACTGCTGGATGGAAAAGGAGAAGAGGGATTAATTGTGCTTTTTGGATGGGAATTGATAGCAGAAATCATCTTAATGTCCACATAATCCATGTGGGCCTTACCTTCCTCCTGCTCGGTAGTGGTGTGGTGATCAGCAGCTGGGAGTGACCCACAGTGCCCAGGGCACACCAGATGGGTGCTGATGCAGATGCTTGGGCTGGGGGCAGAATTCCTGCTGGTGCCTGATGCTTACCCAGTACAGACACCTGAGGTGTGGGATGTGCTGCTGTTGTGGCAATGGCGCTGAGCCCATTCCCTTCTGGGCACCAGTCAGACATGTCAGCATCGCTCTGCTGCACACACAGTGGCAAAGTGATCCATGGACTTGGTCCACATCACTTAGGGAGACTGTGGAGTGTCACCTTCCAACCACGTTCAGTTCTTGAAATCCAGTTCCACCTGGTCTTTACAGGCACTAAGCTGTGTTAGAGCCATTACTGCAGGAGCAGATTCTCCAGGAGTTACAGGCTCTTGGTGCTCGTGCCCAGCACTTGGGTGCTGCTGTTGCTCACAGGGACTGCTGTAACATCCCAGCCCAAGGGTGCCACATCCCACTGATCTGTGTGGGCTCCCCAGTGAAGGGAGCTGCTCCCACTCCTGGGGGCAGCTCCTACCCAAGGACAGCTCCCACTGAGATTCCCTCAGGAGCCGGCGTTGCTTTGGTGTGACTCTCAGTCCTGGTGGCGTTCCGAGTCCCCGTCCTGCTTTTCCCTGGAGATAATTTCCCTGCCTGTTTAGAGCTCTGTCTGAAGAAGCTGCTAACACAGAAATTACGCTTCCTCTCTCCACAGCTGCGTAACCAAGGCCAAGTGAGAGGAACGAGTGCTGCCAATGACGAGTGAGGACGGACGGACGCCGATGCCGGATCTTGGATGTGTGTGTGGGTGCATGACTCTCTGTATATAACTACACACACACATGCAGACAGAAGGGGTGGTTACAGTGTCTCCGGGTGCTATACCTGTCCTAGCAAAGATTCCAAGGAAACTGCTTTCATTATGTATACCCCAAGCAAATAAAAAATCAACTGAGTAGCGTCATTTAAAGGATGAATTTTGCTAACTGGTATGTTCATGAATGTCAATACTGGACCAATTTCTGCCCTACTTGTTTTCTCTCCTGTCCAAGTCACTCTGCTCTAACTCGCCCATCTCTCATTGTAAAGGGACACTCAAAAAAGTTAATTTCAGTTTTATGTCTTCCCTATGTGATGAGTTTTTGGAATAGGAACAATGAATGTATTTATAGCTATTTATTTCTGGATTGTCATTATCCTCTAGTCAAATCAGAAAAAAAAATTTCTATTAGTGGAAATTGGAAGACTTTTACTGTTGAATAAGTTTAACCCAAACTTTACCCATTCACTGATTTAAAAGGAAAAAAATCATGTTTTATTGGACTTTTGTACATTGAAATGCTAACGTTTTTCTTCATTAAAATTGGCAAGATTAAGGAAAAATGGCTTGTGATTTATAAAGTAATCTGCAACTTGAAAATTTCCAGAAGCTGCTTTTTTTAGACAAGTACACTGACAGTATCTGTAGAGCATTTTTCAATGTATCTTTGGCTGGGCAGTGAGGACAGGGCCAGCCCTTCCCTCCAGGAATGCTCCTGCCAGTGCAGTGGCTGTTTTCCAGAGCTTCTCTTTGGAACCCATGCAAGCGGTCTGGACTTCACACACAGCAATGGCAAATAATTGTAATTTTAGCTGTTTTCATGTTGGAAATACACTGTGGGAGATGTAGACTTTCAGATATGATGACAGTTTCAGTTACAGCCTCGACATGTTTCCCTGCTGTCTGTGAGGGGCTGATGTGCAAGAGCCCCTGGGATAAGAAATGCCTTCTGTAGGAAACTCCATAGGGAAAAGGTCTTCAGCATGTTTAAGGAACTATTCAGAGCACATAACAGGGGGATATTATCCTAACGCTTGTTAGATCAAAGAGAAAGTATTCTAAAAGCACTGGTTAGATAAAGATCTGTTAATGCCTGGTTTCCTCCCAGCACCCTTGGCAGGACAAGCCTTGCCCAAGTTCCCGGGAGGGATCTGATTTCTGTTGCCATCGGTGATGAAACATTCCTGCACTGCCAGCGTGGGCTGGGTGTGCACATTGTCCTAGTGCTGGCACTGCCACGCCTGCCTGGCTCCGGTGCCTCACCTGTGCATGGCACCTGCCCACCCTCCAGCCCCCACAGTAATGTGTTTTGTTTCCTTTCTGGGTTTGCGGTTGCGTGGTTATTTGTCCTGTACCGCCAGGAGGTTGGGTTGGTAAATGCAGAGTGTGGCACACACACGCAGAGGTCATTGAAGTACTCCTGGAACCCAAGGGCTCAGGTCTCCTCGGTGCTGGAGTTCGTGTCCTGCCATTGTTAATGTGTTGCAACGCAGAGGGAAAGGGGCCCTGTGACTTCCATGGATTTGGACTAGTTGTGAAAATTTGAGAGAATCTTGTAGTGAATGTACAATGTTTAGTTTCCTTTGGCAGTCTCTGGTGTGACTGACAGTAAAGCAGGCAATGAAATTTAATTAAATAAATTTGATCATAAAAAGCTCTGTCTCTTATCTCAGGCACTCACATTTTGCTCCTGAGCTGGTGTTTGGGGTCCCAAAGGCTGCTCTGGGGCTGGGTTTGGATTGGGATTTCAGGCTGAGCAGCGTGTGCAGCTGGAACCTTGACACTCCTGAGCAGGGAGGACTTGTGTGCCCACTGTAAGGGGCTGGGCTGGGCAGGAGGAGAGGGGTGCTGAGGGGCATCTGCGTGTCCCTCCCTGGCTCATCCCATCCCTGGAGCTGGATGAGCTTCCCTCTGGGCAGGCCCAGTGCTGGCTCTGGGGCAGGGTTGTGCCTGCTCAGGGTGTGCAATCGCCTGCTAAAAATGGAGACTTGTATGGCTCCTCTGGTAAATGCAGAATTGAATTCACTCTTTACTACCAGCTTGTTTAGTTTCCAGATGGCAAACCAACAGGAAGCAGCGGAAGTGTAACGTAGTTTTGATATAATGGATATGTAAACGTGATGGTTATTCACTGCAATAGACTGCTGTGAACCATATTCCAGCAGTAACCTTTGAAATCCATCACTTGGCTGCACACAAGTGTGATCTAAAGGGGACTTGTAAGGAATTTCCTTTTTTTCTGGAGGATTTTTAATCACTGAAGAGAAAGGGGAATGGTTTGTGTCTTTTGCCTTTACATGTAGACTGAGAAATGTCAGGAAAAAAATCTGCTGAGATTTTGGGTCTTTTGGGATTTTCCACCCTTAGGTCTTTCTAAATACTGTCTGAGCAATCTGAAAATGTCCTGTAAGACAACTTACTCTGCATTTCCAAGCCTCAGTCCATTCAGCCACGTTTAGGAGCTACACCACGTCCTTGAAAGTGCAGTGCTATGGTTTTATGGCAAAGTCTGAAGCACGGGGCTGTTGCTCTGGTTTTTATGAACTTCGTACAATTTGAGAATCTTCTCTGTTGAATTGTGTCTCGATTGAGTCATCAGGAAAAGATTTTCTTTGAAGTCTTGTAACTTTTAATGAAAGATTTTCTACGGCATTGAATTGATATGGAAAATGAATCTTAATCAACAGCATATAATTGTCGGGAAGCAGAGATTATCCAGAGAGTGACGGCTGCAGACATTTTATTCCTGGGAGCCTCCTCTTCTCCTCGTAGCCTGCTGTGGACAGAATTCAGTGTGCAAACCCTACCACAAACAAAGTTCTGGCATGCAGAGTAGTTTTAAAGATTATAATGATAATGTATCAAGCCCAAGTTTGGGAGGCAGATTTTCAATTGCTTCCACCTAAGGCATCACCTGCGTGAGGATCCTTCATGTGACTTAAGTGAAATCCTGTTTTGCTGTCCCTGTTTCCTCAGCAGTGGCTATTTGAGGTCCCAGTCCCTGGCAGTAGAGACAGGAGGGTGCCTGGTGTGAGGGGATGTGGTTTGTTTTGCAGCACACCTGATGACAGCCTGGAGGTATTCCTGCCACTGCTCTGTGCCGATACTTGTTCTGATACTTGTAGTCACTCTGTCCTGGTGCTCTTTCCCCGCTTTTGCAAGTTATGCTCTAATTTTTAAAAACCTCTCAGCAGGCACCAGCAGAGCCCCAGATGTGCTGCTGTTACCCTTTAGGGACAGGATCTGCCGTCCGTGCTTCAGAGAAGCCTTGGACTTCTCATTGCTATAAGCACAGTAAGCCCTAATTTAATTTTAAAATTGTATTCTTCAGGTTGGATTTGTGTTTCTTTCCTGAACCCCATCTATCTTTATTCTTTCATTTTTCTCTCAAAAATTACGTTTTTGAATTGCATATCCAAGACACACAAGAAATTTGAGATATTTGTTGAATCTGAACTTTGTAGAGCTTCTCCAATCCCAGCTAAAATCTTGATACGCTAGTTTACCAAATATCTGTTTTATAAGCTTGGCTTCAGCACCCTCTAGAACCACGCCTAATGCTGTTGCTCCTTTTGCAAAAAGCTCTGTTTCCCTTGTTTCTCACACACAGAGACACAGTACAAGGTAAATTAAGGGAATGTGATTATCAGGACTTCTGAAAAACCCAGTAGTCACTGGCTAAACTGTACCATAAAAAGAACCGATCTACACCAACATGGGAAGCCCTTGAAAAAGGCTGGAAGCAAAATGACCATAATTGAAATCTAAAAGCAGCAACTTCATAAAGGAGTAAGCGAAGAGGTGGCTCTTTGTAAATGATGATCTAAAAAGTGTTCTGGGTTGTGAGACCTCATTTCAAATGTATTCATTAAATAATATTTGAATCATTTAACAGTTTGAACTCTACTGCACTGCTAATATCTTCAGGGGATTTTTTTTCTTCAGTAACAAAGGTGCCTTTGTTCCCGCTCAGTGCTCGGGCTGTGCCTTGGATATTAGTTGGAAACCTGATCACCCGACATCACTCCGAGGCTGCGAGTACAATGTGAGTCGTCTGCAACCCGGATTAAATCAGGCCCTTTGTACAGATGCTGAGGGGCCGTGGTGGTGGAGGAGCGGTGGTTATGGGCAGCAGGAGATCGTTAACCCTTTGTGCCTCTGGCAGGGAGATGGGAGGTTTGGGGGAGGCTGTTGGCGAGGGGCAGGGGCAGCCGGGGCAGCTGCGTGGAGCAGCCAATAGTGCCGGGAAGCAAATTCCTTAAGTGGGGCAGGTGAATCCATGCTGCTGGACCAGGTGCTCGCTGCCTTGGGATGCCTCTTCACTCCAGTGTGTGGGCAGGGGCACTTGATTTAAGTTGGAAAAGTCAGGAGTGTGAGTCAAGGTTCACCAGTGGCTCAGGAACGCAATGCCATGCTGTTAAACCATATGAAGTAACATGATAAATAATAAACACAGGAGCAGCTTTATTTGCCTGGTGGCTTTGAGTTCTGGGCCCCATGGTCTCGAGCATCCCTGTCGGCCCAGGATGTGCAGTGTGTTCTGCAGCAGAGCCAGGAGGTCCATAGGGAGCCCAGGAACCTGGAGTGGGATGGATGGCAGCAGTCAGCAGGAGACAGTGGAACATGGGGGATGCTTGGACACGCAGCCCTTGGGGGAGGTTCTCCAGGAGAAGCCAACCTGGTCCCCAGTGGGTGACCTCCTGTGAAGCAGTGACCTCCAAACCCAAATCCAGTGGCCCCACCGTGCCCAGCACTGTCCTGACAGGGAGGCAAGGGGAGGATGGGACCATGGCATGCGGCATCCCAGGGCATGGCGGGATGAGGAGAGGAAGCACCAGGGCAAGTGCTCTCGTGAAGCTAATACTTAGGGGAAATTAAGTCATCAGGACTTTATAAAACACCCTCTGGCTCTCTCCTTTCACAGTAATTCAATTTATAAGATGATGAAAAATGAATTAACTTTGGTGGTTTTCTGGCATCACCCACAGTGAGCCAGACTTTCCAGATGCTCAAAGATTGTTCCTGCTCCACCATGCTTATATAAATTCTCACCTGGTTCAAGTTTAGGGAAACAGCAGAACAAAGTTGGTCACACAAACCCCACCATAAAACAATGAGGAGAGTTAAACACCAATTAGCCATACAGAAAGAGGTGCCATTTTTTTATGTTTCACTGAGCTATTTTAGGAAACATAAAACTTTTACTGTTCCTGTAGCCAAACTAATTCACTACTTCTATTTCTGTTTTATATATATATATATATATGAAAATATTTTTTTTAAAATATCCCCTTCCCAATGCAATGTCTGATCCTACATGTGTGTTTTAGAGATGGGAATTTGAAGGGGAAAAATAAAAGCCCAAGCAGTGGACTGTGCTATGGACAGGAAAAATTGCCTTAGGGTTCTTATGTTTTTAATAATGTACACTCTCAGTGTCGTTTGATTTTAGCACTATCCCGTTTTATAATAATCCGAATTATATGTTCAACCAGAACGTGTTTCTGGTGTTCATTACATGTACACCAAAGTGCCCCATGTGCTGCAAATGTTTTCACCTAAGTGGCATCAATGGGACCCAGTATACTAATTTGGTGGAAAAAAAAGCTGTTTGCACCAATGGAAAACTCTATGGATATTGTGAAAATATCATGATCCATACCAAGGGACCTGTAAACCCCAAAAGGAAAAATACACAGCTTAAGGGTGCAGCTATGTAAAGGAACTAAACCAGCTGACCAACTTTGCAGAAGAACCCAACACGAAAATCCCCGTGAAGGGATAAGTTCTGAAATTGCTGTCGATCCCTATGGGAAATGGCTGAGGTGGTTTTAGTCCCTTAACTCTGTTTATTCAGCTATGCATTTTTAAAAATGGGAAGCAGTAAAGTGTCTGAAGGAATTTGGTTCAGTCTTTCCAGAAATCACATTGTTGGTAAAACTAAGCATGAAATCTCTACACCGGCAAGGTGAACTTCCCAGAAACTGAATGCAAATCAGGTTTCACAGATGAAATTCTCCTTAATCTCAATTACTAACCATGTCACCTCAAGACACTCAAGCAGCGAAGGACAAGGAGTGACAGAGGTCAGACACTGGAAGTCCTTACATGCTGCCTTTTAGCCAGTGCCTCCCAGCTCAGCAGTGTGACTGTGCTGGCAGCAATCCCTGGGAGCCTGTGGGGCACCATGTGCTACAGCCTCTGCCCACAGCCTGAACCATGCCCAGCTCTGGGACCTGCCCAGAGCAGAACCCTTCCATAACTAAACTTCCCTCTGTTCTCAGGAGCTCAAGCAGATGCACACAGACCGACGTTGTGCCCTGTGGAGCAGTGCCTTCCCTCGGGAGCTCGCTCTGCGCTCCCTGTGCTCACAAGTTCATCCAATGACTTTACACATTTGCCTCCTGTGTCCGTTCCACCGCCACGCTCGCTGTAGTTTGAGAGAGAGGAGATGCAATAGTTTCCCTAAACTGTTCCGGGCAGAAATGCTGCAAACTTTCCTGAAAATGACAGCTGCCAGATTTGGAGATCTATTTTTCAAAATATTCCAATTCCTTTCGCCGAATATCCATGCTAGGAAGAGAAATCCCTGCCAAGAGAAACCCATCAGCTCTTTTGCGAAGTGGCTTGGGAGCCTCTGCTCCAGGGACAGGGCCTGTCATAGGGGATGCTGTGTGACACAGAGCAGGTGCTGGTGGCACCACGGAGGACAGGGAGTGGCTCCAACTGATGTACCTGAAGCTGCACAAATGGCAGAGCACCTTTGGAGAGCTGGGAGTGCAAACACCGCAGTGAAGTGAGCTTGGGTTCCCTCCATGTCAGGGTTTAAGAGGCTCTTGCTAAGGGCTGGCTGAGCTAAAGTGTCTCGAGCATATGGGCTTATTTTGTGCAGTTTCTGTGGTGGTTTCTTCGTTAGATTTTCAGTGGTAATGAGCCCACACAGTAGATTGCTGCAGGGAGAAAAAATCATTCTGAATAGGTTTGCTGAATAATTATGAACTGAGCTGAACTCTTACATTTGCTTACTAATTGTATGGTCCATGATGTTTTATGTATGATGCATTCATTTTGTTAAAAAGGAATTTTTTTCTTTTTTTTTTTGCTGAGCAGCAACTTTTCTCAGTGCAAGTTAAACTGACACAGTGGAAAGAGCTGGATTTAAGTCTGATGAATTGATGTTGTTTGAATTATTTTTTTTTAAACATCAGTCCCACTATTTGGTTTTCAGAGCTTGCAATATGAAACCCAAAATTGTGCTATTGTCTGGAGAGTTGAAATAAATGAATCCCCTCAACTTTAGATTTGGCAGGCACAATTACCATTGTTAATTTAGAAAATAATCCCCAGCAGCTACAACTATTTAAATAATGCTTTCCTTGCTTCCCCCAAGATGACCAAAACCCCAAGACTGAAAGTAAAAATACGTTTTATATAATACACTTTTCACTGCTTGGTCTGATTGAGGGAGGTTTCCTTCTCCTTGGCTGGGGACTGCGACCCTTTGTGGCACAGGTGACCTGGCAGTGCTGGCCACAGCCCAGGGGCACGCTCCCACCCAGCGCTCCCAGCGCCGTGCCGGATAGTGGGAGCTGTGGGGCAGGTTGGCAGCCCTGGGTGAGCTTAGCCCAGAGCACATCTCAGTTAGAAACGGGCTGAGCCGCCTTCCCACATGCACACCACGGGCCAGCTGAACTCTGCAGCTGGTATCCGACCTTGCCATTCCAAGCAACTCACTGCTTTTACTGTTTTAGGCTGAGATTATTTCCATGTTTGCCATTGTCCAGTTATAGACACCATCTGGCTCCCACCAAAGTCCACAGAAGGAGCGGTGCTGGGTGAGCTGGGCCAGGCCATGGGTGGGCATGTGATGTCCCTCTCCGGCGAGACTGCAGTGGCTCTGGAGGGAGCGGGGCTGAGCCCTGCTGCGGCGCACGGACACTCCAGGCCCCGGCTACAGCCCCGGCTGTGACATCGCCGCTGGGCTCGGGGCCGTTCTGCGTCCATGGCGAAGAGCGGCTCGGGAGGGAGTGGCGGCATCCCGGTGCGGTGGGCTGCCCGCCCAGGGCCCCCCAAAAGCGGCAAGACGGGCCGGGGAAGGGAGTGGCGGCGCTGCCGGTGCCCCAAGATGAATCCGGGCAGCCTCTCCCGGCGACTCCGCCCGACGTCCCCCGCACCCGACCCTATCCTTCCGCGGGGAGGAATGCTCGGGGGTCTCGGCTCGCCCCGTCGGGCCCGACTGCCCGCCACTGGGGCGGAACGGGGGCACGGACGCTGGGGCGGAGCGGGGGCTCTCCGACCGCTGTCGGGGCGGAGCGGGAGC